>OU343217.1:133561271-133714316 GCA_910596185.1 Chrysanthemum makinoi
TGAAAGCAGGGAATCAACAACTTGATGTCATAAAAGAGCTGACTGGGAGAGTTAAGGATTTGGAGAAGAAACTGTCGAAAAAGAAGAAAGCAAAACTAAACAAGGGCCGATGCCGTGGTTCTGTAGTCAAAGATGAGTTACGGAGTTGTGTAGTGTGATGGCTATTAGTATTGGAGCATATGACATGTAAAATGTGTGTTTGTTATATGAATAAATTTGTTTCTCTGTTTCCTTTCTGAGATTATGATTAGCTTCCTAAAGTTGAGCTTTACTCAATTATCCCTACTAACTTTTGGGAGACTACTAGTAACTACTACTATCATTGTATCAGTATGGCTTGGTTAGAATTGGGTAACTATGATATATAAAAGTTTTGTAAATATAAGAATCTACCAAGGTTTAAGATCTGCTCACCAAATGTGACAAAAAAACTCAAGGTCTTGACTCGTTCGCGTCATTGTAGCAAGCCTTGATAACTACTACAATTTACCCATGGTAAGGAGTTCATCTCTTCGTTGAGCGATTCAGATGTTGTTAGCATATCTATCGGCAATGTACTAGCAGCAACACCAAAATGTGATGCCACCTCGCCACAAACTACTACAATCTACCCTTAGAGGAACTAAAGCAGCTGGTATGAAATACAGTCGATTCGAGTATAAAAAGACATATCTAAAATTATCACAGTACTATATTTGAAACTCAATTACACATTGTTGATATATGATCTATTGAAGGATGCAAACAAATCAGGACAGATTAAGTTACACATGCGGTAGCGACCCAACACTACTCAAAGTGGTATTTCAAGGGGCAGGAGCTTCTTGATATTATTTTCCGAGCTTGTTTTAAATAAGATCTTTGTACAAAACATTGAACCCGACACATTGATTCAGTTTAACTCGATTGGCCAAGTTCAAATTACTGACTCTAATGATATCATAAGATCTTATCAAACACAAAATTAAAATGCACCATGAATATCCAAACAAAGAATAAGAAAATTGTACAAAAAATACTGTACTTAACCTCTATGAATCTGCTTCAATACAATCATGGATCATAATTACATAAGGTCAAAACAGTAATTGACCACTTTTCATCTTTTAACCAATAAACCTAATCTCATCTCAACCGTCCATCTTAATCTTTATCTTTAACCATCTTAACACCATTCTGATCCGACGGTCCAGATCTTTTTGGTGACACTAACCCACATAACAAACCACCACTCTTTCCCGCCAAAATATTCAACTTAACACCACCTTTAACCGCCGTTCCAGCCTCCGTAACACAACCCGATTCTTCGCCTTCACCCGTCTCCGCACCCCGTTTTCGTTAACTTTACCATTAACATCAACATTATCGTTATTATTTCTTTTGGCGCCAACATTATTCAAAAAACGCGTTAACCTCCGATCACTCTCCGCAATCATATCACGAGAACAAATCACCTCGACCCCACTCAGCGACGGAAAATCATCTCTATTATAAACCGTCGCCGCAATATTCAACAAGCCATTAACTCTCCCAGACCTTCTCCTAATATGCAAAGCCGAAAACCCCGCCAAACCAATAACCGCGCCATTTCTCGAACTAATCGAACTACTCGACAATAAATACCAAACCGTCCCAACGAAATAATCGCGCAAACACCCCACCGCGTATATTTGAAATGTGACCGCTGACGTGGCGCTGATTAAGAAATCTTCGGATACGCAAAAAAAGAACTTGTCATTCCAAGTGGGGTTTTGGTTGCCGATTATATCGAGTGTACTGCGTAGTTTAGTGGAGGGGTTGATGTATATGATAGCGTAAGTGTGCATGCGGCGCATGTTAGTGGATGTTGTTAGGTTTTGGGCTGAGATTAAGTTGATCTCGAGGATTTTGGTTGTTTAGGGTTGGGGTGGTGATGATGTTGAGGGTCGGGGTGTTTGGATTTGGGTTTTGGTGTTGTCCATGATGGGTTTGGGGTGGTGTTTGGATTAGGGTTTGGGGATCAAGAAAGTTGGAGAGATGATGGATGAGTTTGAGAGTGGGGGTTTATATATGTGGAGATTTTAACGACTAGTTAATCGTAATTGTAGTTTTTGAAACAAAAATGCCTGCCCTTTAGCTAAAAATAAAATAAAATTGGGTGATAATTTTTTAAATAAAAAATGCAATATTTCTGAAGAATTCACATTTGATTGCGATCAAGATGATTTGATTTTCTACGATCATAGACTAAATATAGAGTTAATATATCAGATTATTAGTTATATAAGTATACCGGTTATATAACATCGTGAACGAGGCTTTGACATAAATCTTATTTGATGTATTTTGACATATTTAGACATCGATCAAGATACAGTTAAATTAGTAATTATTTGCTCATACAAATTGTATACAGTATTAGCCGTTCAAAAAAAAAAAAAAATTGTATACAGTATTATCTAATTTCAGTAATACAATTTGGTTAGAAGGTAATATTATTTGCTCATACACGTTTTGTTAAATGAGACTTTTTTATAAAATTATGTGATATATTATATACTTATATAATTATAATACTCGTACACACATATTTTTTACATAAAATTTTCTTTATGTATTAATATTATTTAATATTATGTATAAAATTTTATTAAGCGAATAATTTGACTTTTTTTAATTACTCCATGATATTAGGTTGATGTTGCTAAAATTCAACTATCAATATTGCGTTCTATACATTATGAATACAATTCAATCACGCTCCCTACAAAAAAGCTAAAGGGTATAAAGAATATCACACTCAATTCCCTAAACGTGATGCATTATTAAAGATGTCTTTAATAAGTGTACGTTGTCACGTTGGGCATGGGGTTAGAAGGTAATACGAGAAACATTAATGAATTGGTTTAAAAATAAAATAACGAATAAATAGTTTAAAGTTCATGCAATCCCGACTAACCCTCACAAATTTCATAATAAAACACACCCTTTAATCCGAATTAAATACATATGCTCCAACATTCATACTTTTTTTTTCTATTGAACAAATCAACATTCATACTTAATTGGCTTATGATCTAAATTGAGTTCCACAACACCAGCACATTAATTTTTGCTTGAGTTCTTCAACAAACAAAAAGGTATGTAAAATGTTGCTCTAACATCAATTTTCATCAGATCTTTTAACAGCTCATCTTTATTGCTTCATTGCTTGGTTCGTATAAATTAAGCTCATCTAGTCCAACTTTTGGATTTTCGGCGTTAGGGTTAATGTGAAACTCGAATTTAGATTATGTGTATATCTATTGTTCAATTTTATTATCCCTTATGAAACTTGAAAACATACAATGCTTTCTCACCCTTATGTTCTTTCTCATTAACTAGCAGTGGCGAATAATTCCTTACCATTTTATTTATTTTTATCGTTTGTGTTACCAAGAGTCTTGATGGAGCATGTTTGGATTGAGGATGGCACAATTGCAGGAGCTATGTTTAATTAGGGAGTGTTTGTTTTAGCTTATATGTGGGCTTACGAGCTTCTTTGATTTCGGCTTATATTTTATATCTCCGGCTTATTTCGATACGGATGGGCTTATATAAGTTTATTATATAAGCTATTATGTCTCAAAATAAGGCATGGGTTTATGAAATATAAGCCACAATCATACATATAAGCTAAAACAAACACTCCATTAGCCTTTATTTTCCTAGTTGTTTATTTATTTTTCATTGCTATTTTGTAGCCACTGCTCATGGCGGGTAATTTTTCCCTTGGTTAAGGGTAGTGGAAAGGCAAAGAATTAATAATGAGAGCGAGCAAACTTTCTTCGGTTCATTTGTTCTCACAATCAGTAGAGCACATTATCTCACAAAAGCTTTGATCGGGACCTATTAAGTAAAGAGAGTGTTGATGCACAGGGCCGTCTCGTTATATTTGGTGGCCCTGTGCCATGACCACACGAAGGCCCTACTAAATACAAAAAGTAAACGTATAAATAAAAATATCCATCAATAATACGTAAAAGGTATCACTAATATTCAAAAAATATTGAAACAACGGTACTAAAAGAAATGGTAACTGGGTTACAAGCATTCAAATTATCTATTTAAATAGTGCGATTCTTCTAGGTTATTGATTAGATCATCATAATTAACACTCTCTAAAACACACTGAAACAATAACAACAAATATTTAATTAATACTACGGTGCTACCTTATTTTACGGAGTAAATAATACTAAAACATAACATCTAATATAGCATACTTTGTGTTAGATCAAAAGAAGTAAATAACTTATAAGTAACTAAACAATTAACAATTATAGCTTAAATCTTAAAACGTTGAACCATAAAAATTAAAAAGAAAATTTTTAATAAGTCAAAACAATAGTTTGAAACATTACCTGATCGAGTGATGGTGAAACTTACGAAATTTAGGATAAAAGGCTAAGGATCGATTATTAAAAAAAAAATTGCCAACTCTATAAACCTCCAAATTCTCCAAACTGCTTGTGAAGTTTTTATTTATTTGTTTACTTGATGATAAACGTTTTATACTTTTGTATCATATTGGGCTTTAGCCCTTATTGGTCAGGCCCCATTAAGAAACGAAAGTCAAATTCAGTTATGATATTCTTTTGTTCATTACTCAATAATTAATAGGAGGTATTATTGAATTGGAATAACATATAATATACATATATATAACAAATGTTTCTGAATTTTGGTGGCCTTTTCTCTTGTGTGGCCCTGTGCCAACGCACATGTGGCACTCCCTAATAGCCGGCTTTGTTGATGCATGTGTTACATTTTTAGTAGGAGGAAAAAGAAGTAGTATATGATCATTGGGTGGGTTAGAAGTTCTCTCATATTCATAATAACATCGTGTTGCCAAATATTGAAAGTGTAAACGAAAATAGTGAGCCATTGATTTTCATTAAAAGCCGACCATCTTTTCATTTATTTTCTTTCTTGTTAGTCACCATTATCAGTATGAACATGAGAAGATCTCTATGATGAAAAATTAGGTGGGGTTAGTAGTATAAATCTTTCATTTTATGTATATGAAATGAAGGGATAAGATTCGATATAAAGATATTTGTTCTTGACTCGGTCTTAAAGTCTGTGGTTGTGTGTTTCGGGGAGGTTGGAGGGCATCCATACTTTATAAGACTGGTCATAGTGGGAAGGGTGATCACGCATGAACCACCATTACACCCCTCTTCAACCCCGCGTGGAATCACTAATTTGGAGGTGGGTTGGTAACCACCGAACCAAATGTCTTTGTTTTTGTGTGTGAGAGTGTGGTGAGGTGTATTTGTGTTTAAATGAGGAATACTTGTGTGGTGGGTTTGGTATTTTGGTGATCGGTTTAGTCAACACTACCAGTCTAATATGCTATGGACTATGAAAATTCCCATAAATTGATTTCAGTTTTAGATATATTTACACTAGATAAACTAAAAGTTACTTTTTTAGGTTTTGTTAGTATTATTCTTTTTCGTGTTGGTTTGTCGTTTTGCTCTTCCTATATTATTTTTTTAATAGGAAGTGATCAAGATTTTAATAATATGAATACAAAATAAAATTTGTGTCTATTATAATATGTAGAGTTTTAGTTTTGATATAAAGCATGTGCCATGAGTAAAAACACTATGATGGTGTTTTTGTA
This sequence comes from Chrysanthemum makinoi, assembly GCA_910596185.1. Taxonomy (NCBI): domain Eukaryota; kingdom Viridiplantae; phylum Streptophyta; class Magnoliopsida; order Asterales; family Asteraceae; genus Chrysanthemum; species Chrysanthemum makinoi. The sequence continues at coordinate 133,566,922 of OU343217.1, forward strand.
CTTTGTGTTGCATTTAGTACCCTTTTAATCTATTTTCCAAGGGAGCGAGTTTACAAATCATAATTATTTAATATGTTCCATGTAAAGTAGTAGTAATTTTCAAATCATGACTTATTAGATGAAGCACATGCCGTCATACTTGTTATTCAAGGACTTGTTAAAGCAGCATCTTGTTTGGAAACCTTTGCGATTATTTGGTCTGCATGTCGGGGCTAAACATGTCGGTGTGGCGGTTGCAGATATTGGCGTTGAACGTGCTGAACCTTATTGGTATGAACTCACTGCAAGTGCAATGTTATTTTACCAATAGAATATATAATATTTGACTTCTTTCTTTGCTTTTAACAAAGTAACACTAAAAAGCTACCATGAATTCAAAACTTTTTGCCGAGATACAAGTGCATAAATATCTCCTATATCACTCTACCTATTATGTATGTTTCATACTTGATTGCAATATGTTAAGAAATGATTTTGGCTGTTTGTATACGCTGCAGTGTTATGCATAGGAAGGAAATTGAAAGCATTTCTCAAAGTTTTCAACATCTGGTTAGTTTGCCTTATACTTTTCTGTGACATAGTTTAAATTACTATCGTTTAGTTTTAATTTATATTGATTATACTCATTGGTTTACGATTTATTCGATGATTTGGAAGCATGTGCTTGTGAACTGAAAGTTCCTTTTATTTTATTTTTTGTGCAGATAAGAGAAGAATCTGTGAAGGGCATTATCGTTGGAGTGCCTAATGAAGAAGAAGAGGACAACCCACAAGACAACCCAAATGTAATTAATTATTTTGGATTAATTTCACATCTTCCCCTTACTTTCATTTTTTACCATAGTTTATATTTACTCAATAAGCTATCTTTTTTCTTTTTTATTGTATTAGGTTACCCAAGTGAAATTATTTGTTGAGGAACTCGCCAAGAGAGTGAAACTTGATGATGTTCGATATACCTTTTGGAAGGATTCCTTGACAGTGTTAGAGGTGTGCAATTTTTTTTTTGTTCCTTTGTGCATTTCTAGCAAAATTTCACGTCCCAATAATAAATAAGTAACATGTTTGATAAGCTTAATTTTGTAACAGAATTCGGAGTGTCTGTTGGCTCCATTCCATTTGGACCCAATAGCAAGAAAAAGGGTAACGGAAAATGTTTTTGAAAGATCTGCTACTGTTGTTTTGCAGGTATGACATTCTGTCTTTTAAGCTTTATTTTCTAGATTAAATATGGGTTTCGGGGTTTTGCCTATTCTGATATGGATTTTCAGATTTGATCTTAAACGAGGTTTGTCTTGCCTAGGTCCGAGCATCGGGTCAAAACCGACCCGAAACGACCAAAGCCGAACCGAACCGAAGTAACTCGATTCGGTTCAGTTTTGTGTCGGTCCGTTTGGTTCGGTTTGGTTTATACGGTTTCAGTGTGTTTTTATCAGTTTGGGCTCGAAGCGAACTGAGCCGAACTGAAACCGAAAATCAGAAATATATAGAATCGAAAACCGAACCAAATAAGGTCGGGTTGGTTTCGGTAGAACCGGTTCGGCTTGATTTTTCGGTTCGGTTTGTTTTGCTCAGCCCTAGTTTTGCATGTGCGGCGCAGTGGGTTAATACCTTATATCAACTAGTTTAATTCATATATTCTTTTCACCAAAAACTTATTTTCGCTGCTTATTTCTTTTAGTTATGGTTTTTAAGGTTTATTAGTGTGTAATTAAGATTTACATGAAATAACAACTCAGTCCAATAAATTTAAAATAAACTAATTGGGCAATCCGTTTATGAAACTTGGCATGTATTCAAGTAATAGTTAAATTATAGTACAATGTTTTATGACTCGAGCAAAGATGACAAATATTATAATATAAATTTTTTAAGGATCTTTTAATTTTGTACAAAGAAGAACAATCTTATTAACTTGGTTACATTAATTAGGCGTAATAAAATTAGACTAAACTAATTATATTGTTAATTTTATATTTAACTTTTTGTATTAAGAAATAAAACACAAATACTTTTTGTATTCAAAACTTTAATCAAACGTACAATTTCTCTCCAAAAACTTACATAATTACTTTTTGTAATGTTTGCCAATGCAGTAATATATAGTTTTAGTAATCTTAAATGTTATTTGAAAGATAAGCACAAAAATAGTTTATAGAAGTAGTTGAAAAAGATTTATAATGAAGTAACTTTATTTACAATGTATATAGAAGCTGTTTGTTATTTAAAACCCAAAAACTAAATCACAAAATCAATTATGGAAGTGTACTTGAAGGGTCCAATCATTCTTAATTAACTTGATTAGGGTGTTTAGATGCCTTCGTTTGTAATTTCTTTTGGTTTGTTTTATAAATTGTTGCCTTAAAAAAAAACAAAAGTAAAATGAGGAAAATGAGAAATAACCACAGTTGCACATTTCAGATGCATTTTAAAAAAGATACATTTCTCATTTCTCCTTCTTCATTTGAAATGTGTGGCTATAAATATTTTTTATTCTTCTTATTTTATTTTTACTTCACTAGATCATTTCCCAGCTGTTGAAAATATGAAATGAAGAGAAATAAGTGAATTATGAAAAGACCATTATATACTCAAAGTACTAATTAATTCAAAATTTTCTTTTGCAAATTGATATTAAGGGTAGATTGAAATTATCTATCGTTTGTTCATCTGTGGCAGGATTATTTGGATACTGTAAGACACCTCAGTGATCTTGAAGCCCAAGGTGTTAGTCTAGATTTTAAGCAAGGTGTTGTTCTATCTCGATAATTTTTAAAACTGTGTTCGTGTGTTAATTTTAAGCTTGATATTTGGCCTATTACTTGGTGCGACAAGAATGAAAAGTGACCTAAAAACAGATGGGAATAGTATTTTGAGAATAGGCTATGCAAGTTAATTTATTTAGTTTGAGCTTAAATTTTCTCTCTTCTGTATCACTAATTGGGAAACATTTGGAATATCATAGTTTGTTAACCTACTTAATTTTGAGTAAGAAATAAGATTAAAGTTGGCCTAAAGGACTGAGACGATAGCAGTTGTATGCTTCCTCGTCATGTACAATGGTCACATAGTTGACTAGTAAAAAGGGTCCTTCCGGTATATGTATTACATTAAAAAATGATTGAGATAATAGCTTACAACTAACATTGTTTCATATTATTGCGTCTTCTTTCTTTGTTCTCATCTTCATCAATTTTAATAGAATGTCATGTTCGATCAACTTGAGATCAAATAAAATGATTCTTGTGTGGTAAAGGGAAGAAATGATTGCGTGTGTCATGTCGATATATATCTTAAAAATAATTTTGGTAACTCTGCCCCTCTCGTTTTCTTTTTTCTTTTTTTTAATAATCCCCAATTTCTGGCATTTTTAAATCGCTCTTGATATGCAAAGTTAATTATACATTGGAAAATTTATGCGTGAAAACTAAATCTCGTGAGAACGTAAAGATCTTCCGATTCACATGTTTAAAAATTTGAAAAAATTCCTAGTATAGAGGACACTGATTAGTAAAGAATCAGGAAAGTTAGAAATTTACATGTAGATTATTATTATGAAAGTGAATCGTACGTAGTATTTAGCATAAACGAGGTTTTTAGACTCGTGCTTCACGACGGGATGTTTTGAAAAACATAGCTTGTCAAAATATTGCACTTGTTATACAGTTAGAGGATCAAACTGTCAAAGTAATATAAGAACCAATTCAACTGCTAACCGAAACAGTAAGTTGCCTAAAAAGCAGTTCCATTACATACCTGTCAAAGCCTCGAAACATTGTACATTACACTCATGATATTAGATTTTCTGGTATAGGCGCAAATAGTGTAGTAATTAAGAAAAAACAGATACACCCGCCATGGCTGCAACCCTAACAGAATGCCCTGCCAACACACTGGTAATCTCAGCTTTAACCGGGCCCGTTAAACCTCATCACAGCCTCAAAATATTATACAACCGTGACACACATAAAATATGGGCTATTGACTTACAAATTTGTAATGTGCAGGTAGTTTGCCCACAATAATCAAGCCATTACATGTTACAAACAAACAAAACAATATCCTTATGAAAAAAGGTGCATAAATTGCTGCCTTTGTCTTCGTCCTTATTCAAGATGCAATTTTCGGAATTGAAACATCATGAATGGCATGGTCGGTTGCAACTACAAATATGATGTCTACGTATTGCACCGAAATCCTGAATAAGGCATACATATAATGGCAACATCAGAAAGCTCACAACTTTTAACAACAGTAAGAAAAATAAATGTAAAAACAAACTTGTAAGCTCTTTTTTGTTAATCCTAATATAAAAACAAACTTCTACGCTAAACATACTACTATAGACTGATCCTCAAGTATTATTTTTTAAAAATTTATTGTGCTAGTCATTGTTGAAGTTACTATATTTAAAGACTATTAACTGAACAAACTTATATAGATAAGTCCACTTTGTCTAACTAAAAACCCCATGAAAGCAGATGATCATGTATAGACATCATGTTTCGTTTTCTAAGTTTAAAATATTTGATATTTTGAATGAAGTTTAATTCTAAATTACGACTACGGAAATGTCATGCATATAACTTTCCAAATATTGTAACATGTTTGGACTCGACAAGTTGGTTGCTTCTGACCTGTAATGTTTTCAAAGAAATAAATAAGCATACACATACCTATATGTGCGCACAACTTTTTCTCCATCCAATTTCCTCCTCAGCCTCCTTCAACACGGTTCGAATATCATCTGTACCTCCTTCATCAGTTCTACCTCCGGGTAAAGCCACGTGTCCTGCAAAAAAAAACAATACTCAGTTTAACCGAAACTAAAAATGTAGTCTGTGTCATTGTTCAGTAAACCTGTAATACCAACAGCTTATATGCTTCGTCCATGATTTCAACAAATGGTTCTACAATAGCATTAACACCTACAAAATATAAGGCATGGCACTGAAATATGCAAATAATCCACCTAATTTCCAAGTACTTTACATGGCACCTATAATTTTTCAAATACAAAATTTCAATCATATGCGTTGCTGCTATTGGTTATTAAAAGGGTTAATGGTCTGAAAAATACATCAACTTGCCACGTTTTACTATTGTGACAATAAACTCTTAATTTTCCTATTATAACCAAAAACTTTCTTAATGACCCTTATTATAACCAAAAAAGTTTCTTATTAACTCTTATTGTAACCAAATTTCTTAATGACCCTTATTAAAACAAAAAATCCGCAAAATCACGTTTTAATGACCCATGTAACCAAATTGCTTCACTTATACTATTGACTTATTTGCGGATTTGGTGATGCTGACCCTTTTGAATGAATATCATGACTTTAAAGAGATAATGATTTTTTTTTTTCTTTCTCATTTTAAAAGCTAACTTGTGACACACATTAAGATATATAACTAAACTCTTGAAATAATCATCCGGAAAAAAAAGCTATGAGACTTGCATCACAACACGCAACATTATGACAGATCATCTCATCACTAACTAGAATATTGTTATTTCTTCATATTAGCATTATGATAAATGATCCATATGCATGTATATGATACAAAACTAATTGTGAAACTTCAAAATTATATATTACTAAGCGCTGGTATCGGAATAACTTCGGTTTTCGGAATAAGTAATAGAAAATAGCTGGTAGTAAGGTAAACTGGTCCATTTGCTCATACTAGATAAAAACACTAATACTAGTCCTGATGAATATTAGTAGCTAGCAGACTAGCATTAAAAGTCCATAGTTTAAGTTATTAACAATATTAGGCATAAATTAATTAGCTTTTGTTTTTTCAGGTTTAGTTTTCTTTTTGTCTCTAAGGCGCCTCATTGTATATGTAGGTATATGCTTTATTAGTAGAGACGGCAAGATGGGTATGTTGGGAAACATGTCAAAACAGGCCGGCTTGGGTTGACCTGCTGATACATCAACTTGCCACGTTTTAAGATGGGTATGTTGGGAAACATGTCAAAACAGACCATTAACACTTGTGGTATACTAACTACTTGTACTATAGTTTTAAGTTGGGAGAGGGTTACTGAACGAAGTAATCCTTCCAAACAAGTTACTGAACCACATAGGTAACTGTGTAGAAACTGTTAATTAAGGGGTGTTCGGAATTTCCTGAAGAAATTATTAACACATCAGTGCGCTCGTAACATTTTGCATTATGCGCGTTCAAAAGAAAAACAATTAAAACGGTTAATTCTAACACAGATGTTTTATGTGGTTTAGCTTCTGATGATGAACCTGCCTAGTGACTATCCACCTTGATCATCACTAAAAGCCAAAGCAACCATCTTCTGACCTTCCTCTTTTCTTCCTGGAAAAATCACAACTACAATTAAACACTAAAGACTAAAATACCTATATTTAACGAAACACATTACCGCTAACATCGTGATCTATTGGTTTTACATATCTAAAGGCGGCCATTTCAACCCGTCTATTTATAAGCATTGTAAAACTTAATTTAGAATATATTAATAATGAAGTCGATTACCATAATTTACCCATTTTTAACCATTGGCCGACCCACCCTTCGTCTGAGCATAAACACTTGCTCATGAAGATATCACCCCTTTTGGAACTGAGAATACCATAAACATACACACAACTAAGAAATCCAAACACCCTTTAACCAAGAGCCAAAAAACAAAATGGAATGAAGTACCTGTAATCAAAACTTTTTACTTTTGGTTTGTCTATGCTCTTTCTACATTCTTTAGGTTTTGTTAGTGTTATTCTTTTTAGGTTTTGTTAGTTTTATTCTTTTTCTTATTGGTTTGTCTATGCTCTTTCTATATTATTTTTTTAATGGGAAGTGATCAAGATTATAATAATATAAGGGAAAAGTGAATATGAGGTTGTCTCACATCTAATCTTACATGCGAAACCCTCAAAAATCACTAAAAAATACGTCATTTTGATTATTATTTTTTCAAAATAATAGTAGTGGAACTAATATATGCATAGTGGAATACATTTTAATGGTGAATTAAATCAAACCATTGTTGAATCTATAACTAATTTGTTAGTAAATGAAAACACCTAACAATATGATGTAGATTACGCATGTGCCATGAGTAGAAACGCTATGATGGTGTTTTTGTATTTTGTGTTGCATTCAGTACCCTTTTAAACTATTGAATCTCTTTTCCAAGGGAGCGAGTTTACAAATCATAATTATTTGATATGTTCCATGTAAAGTAGTAGTAATTTTCAAATCATGACTTATTAGATGAAGCACATGGCGTCATACTTGTTATTCAAGGACTTGTTAAAGCAGCGGCTTGTTCAGAAACCTGCATCAATTGAATAGACACGTGCACACCAAGCAACAACATTCCTTCCGTGGCATCTACATATGAAGTCATCAAATTCCCATACTCATTCTTAACCTGCATTTTATCATTTATATTACTATGTTATTCAGTTGAAATTCATATGCACTCTAGCTATGATTTAAATAATCCTTTACTAATGAACTAAGGTTAGTTATACCTTAGAAAAAGTGATGGGTTCTCCTTGAGAAGCAAAAGGTTCTCTTGCTTAGCCATGTAAACTATCAATGCAGTAAGGTCATGCATCTCGTTCTCATTATAAATAAACCGAACTATTAAGAAATTCACCAACTTTCTATTAGGAAAAAAGTAATTTGCCAACCCATGTACATGTCAAGTTACTGAATACCAATAAGATAAATATATTACTTTTTCAAAGTTGGAACCCCACTAAACCATCTTATAAAGCATGCACCATTATGTAAATAACACTACAAACATGCTAACTTGTATATGATAATACTTCTGATATAAACCAATAGATAATTACTTTTTAGATAATGTTACAAAAAAATGAATTGTATTCATCAATTCATCAATTAAGTCATATGAGACACAAATGCATGCATATAACTAACATACGCATAAATTGGGCCATAATTCCATTTTGTATGTACATATGTTCAAAATCATCTAAATAATCTAGTCCAAATATGCTGTTATGTTTGTTACATGTGCAGGTTTATTATCAGGGACCACTTATGCACATTTCCCATTTATGAATATGAAGAGATATCAAGTCATGCTATCTATGAAGACTTGGTGAAAGTTGAGGGGGGTCGTTTGAAGTTCCTTTGCTATAATAGAAGCAACCCTAGCTAGGGTTTTAATCACTCATTCATACGCAGTCATATACTAAGACTGCTATATCACTCTCTCTATAAACCTTATGTATTAGAATCTGTTGGTTCATTTCTGTATTGATCTTTTGATCATTTTGTTCTTGTTATTAGTCTGGTAACAGCTTGGTTATTATCAATCAATGCGCCGACTATTGTACCCTTTGATTTTTGAATAAATTAAAGTTCTTGCTCTGTTTATCTGGTTGATACCGTCGCACATGGTATCAGAGCGATAGGCTACCGATTCTCATCAAATCCCGCTCTGAAGGGATTGTTATTTTGAGGGTTATTGTTGTTGATAACTCCTCGGTTCAGTATCCGGGTTCTGGAACGTCGTAGATTTGGAATCAATTGTTTTCGCAATATCGGTGCTCAATCAGAATAAATTAGGGTTCGTTCAAAACCCTAATTAATTTTTGATTTGGGGGTTTTGCTTGTGGAGTACTGGAACTGATATTTCTGGTACTATCGGTGTTAATTCGACATAAATTAGGGTTTCTTCGAAACTCTAATTATTTTCTTACTTGGGGATTTTTTCTTGGAGTGCTCTCTGGTCTAATTGACCATAATCAACCCTAGACTAAGTGAATCTAGGGTGATTATGGTCGGTCTTCATCATTTCCGCTGCACTAAGCACTGTAAGTTTCTCTCCCTTTCTTGTTTAAACGGCATTCAAGCTGACTGGGTGCAAACGGGTAGGTTAACACCTTGATCTGCCACCTCTGAGTGGTACGAATACCTGCTCTGGCCTACCCTAGTCCAAAGGCTTGGTGCCTGTTAAACCGTGGGTGTGAGTTGCCTTTGTTTACTGTATTTTTGTTCTTCTAGTTGACGGAGGCTAGGACTAGTTAGGTTGGAAGTTGATTTGGGATTATTGCTCTCATTATTTGTGGTTCTTTATTCTTGTCTTTTCGTTTATTTTTCTCGTGTTATCACTATGGCTGTGGGTGAGGATGAACAAACTAATAATGAATCTAGATTTACTGAATCTATGACTAATGAATCTGTGATCAACTCCTCTGAATTAAAACTTGTCTTTGGTGATACTCTCTTCTTGCATCCTAGTGACACTAGTGGTAATCCTATTATATCTGTAAAACTCACTGGCTCAGAAAACTATAAAATATGGAGCATTGCCATGACTTTTGCATTAAGAAACCATAATAAACTTGGCTTTGTTGATGGAACTTGTAAAAAAGATACTGCTAATGCTAGTCTTGCTAATCAATGGGATATGTGTGACTCTGTTGTCCTTACTTGGATTCTAAACTCTTTAAGTCCTGAGTTGTTTGCTGGTGCTATATATATTCTAAAACTGCTTATAAAATGTGGAATGACCTAAAAGAAACCTATGACAAAGTTGATGGATCTGCTGTCTTTAATATACATAAAAAAATCAACTCTTTGGGTCAAAATGGGTCCTCTCTTGCTGATTACTACAACAATCTTAATTCATTATGGAAACAATTTGACTCTATAATCAGTCTTCCTACATGTACTTGTGATCTTTGGAAAACATTTTGAAAAACATAACCAGCTCATCAAGTTAATGCAGTTTTTAATGGGTCTTGATGACACTTATGTGCCCATCAGAAGCAACATCTTAACCAGGGATCCTTTACCATCTATCAAAACTGCTTTTTCTATTGTGTCAGGAGAAGAATCCCACAGAAACTTCTCCTCTGTACTGGATCCATTAAACCAAATGTGTCTGCTTTTGCTTCAAAGTTCTTTGATAACAAAAAAGGAAACAACAATTACAAAGGCACAAATTGGAATAACACTTCAGTAAAGCTCTAACAATAGAGGACCCAATCTCAACTTAAAGTGCTCTAACGTAAAAAACGGTCACACCATTGATAGATGTTATGATTTAGTTGGGTATCCTGTTGGATATGGAAAAGGAACTTTACCTCTAATATTAAACCCACTAGCAACAATGCTTCTTCTTCTACTCACGATGCCAATCTTGAATGTAGTACTAGAAACTCTCCTGTTTCTCTGTCTAATGAGCAGATGGTCGACTAATGAGTCTTCTAAATGATAGCCCTGCTCACTCCAATATGGCGGTAAATGTTTTCAGGAACCTTTTTAATGCAAGTGTCAAATTCAATTTAAAATTTGAAAAACACTTTAATGGAAACACAAATTTTCTAAAGAAAAACATAAGTCTTGGTTGGATTGTTGACTCTGGAGCAAACCAACACATGACTTTGTCTTCAAAACATTTAATCAATACTGTTGATGTTTCAAAACTTGGCCTCACTGTTGGACACCCAAATGGTACTCAAGCACTTATAACTGAGATTGGTGACATGAAAATTAACAACAATATTATCTTACATGATGTCCTAGTTGTGCCTGAGTACACTGTCAGTCTGTTATCTGTTCACAAACTTGCTAGAGATAGCAAATTATCTGTTAGTTTTGATGAATCTAAATGTTATATTCAGGACTGTGCAACAAAAAGGAATGTGGGGATTGGTAATCAATCTAATGGCCTGTACTTTTTTGATGTTGACACTAATTGTAAGGCTATCTCTAATAATTGCATTGTCTCTAGAAACATCTGGCATCAAAGACTTGGTCATCCCTCTGATCAAGTCTTACATGTCCTTAAACCCAGTCTTAACCTTGATAAAACAACTGATTCTACTCATATCTGTGACACTTGCCATAAGGCTAAACAAACCAGGGAACCTTTTCCCTTAAGTGAACATAAGTCAACTAAAATTTGTCAACTTGTCCACCTAGATGTTTGGGGTCCTTATAAAATCACTAGCAGAGATGGCTACAAATACTTTTTAACTATTGATGATGATTACTCAAGGGCATGCGGGTTTATATGCTTAAGAACAAAGGAGATGTCTATGATTCCATTGTCAATTTTACTCAAATGTTGTCAAATCAATTTGAAAGTAACATTAAAATCTTTAGAAGTGACAATGGTACTGAATTTGTCAATAACATAATGCAAAAGTTTTTTCATAACAAAGGCATTCTTCATCAAACTTCTTGTGTCTACACACCACAACAAAATGGAATTGCAGAAAGGAAACATAGACATCTTCTCAATGTTGCTAGATCTCTTATGTTTCAGGGGGAATTACCTCTTTACTTATGGCCTGAATGTGTTCTTACTGCTGCTTACCTTATCAACAGGTTACCTTCTTACTGTGTTGTCCGGCAAATCTCCTTTCTCTCTTGTGTATGGGCATGACCCTACACTCTCTCATATTAGGGTTTTTGGTTGTCTTTGCTATGCTACTATCCTTAATAATTCTGACAAATTTTACAGCCAGATCAAAAAAGTGTTCTTATTGGCTACTCTAATGAAAAAAAGGGTTACAAACTTTTAAGCTTAGAAACAAAACATGTCTTCTTCTCAAGAGATGTCAACTTTTATGAAACTGTTTTCCTTTTCAAAATGAAAAACAATTCTCAAAAACAAGTCTTTGAAACTGGTGTGTCAAAAGATTTAAATAACAAAAACTTCTTTGATTCCAAAGATTTAAATCACAAAATTGCTTTTGATACTGACAACCCTAAAAGACCCAATGATGAAGGGAGAGTGTCTTCCAATGATGATGGGACTGAGTTGAATCCTCTCAATAAGGATGGTAACTCAGATGCTTCATCCAATGATGATGGCAACTCAGATGCTTCATCCATGGAAGAAAATACACACCCTGAGGGCACTTGTTAATGATTCAGACTCAAATGAGTCAACTCACGAAAAAGGAGACTTGCCATACCATCACCACAAGGAAGTCAACCAGACCCACTAGATTGCCCAAAAATCTTAATGATTTTATTGTTGAAGGCAAAGTTAAATATGGTATAGAAAAATTTGTTAATTATTCTAACCTTAATTCTGAAAATTACTGTTTTACTTCCAACTTAAATAAAAGTGTTGAACCTACTTGTTATGAGGAAGCCATCCTTGACCCTAATTGGGTTGATGCTATGAATGCTGAAATTGAGGCCTTAAACACTAACAAATCCTGGATCATTACCACTTTACCTGCTAATAGAAAACCCATTGGGTACAAATGGATTTGGAAAATCAAGTACAAATCCAATGGTGAAGTGGACAGATACAAAGCGAGGCTTGTTGCCAAAGGCTTTAACCAAAGAGAAGGGATAGATTATAATGAAACCTTTTCTCCTGTTGTAAAAATGTCCACTGTTAGAATTCTTATTGCCTTAGCTGTTAAAAATAAATGGCCTCTTTTCCAACTAGATGTTAATAATGCTTTTCTTTATGGTGAGCTTGATGAGGACATATACATGACTATTCCAAAAGGTTTTTCTGATGAAAACAACAAAAACATGGTTTGCAAACTTACTAAATCATTGTATGGCCTTAAGCAAGCTCCCAGAAAATGGAATGAGAAACTTGTTGGTGTTCTCAAAGAACATGGCTTTGTTCAATCTGTGAGTGATCATTCTCTATTTACAAAAAATAAAGATAACAAGTTTATTGCCTTACTTGTCTATGTTGATGATATTGTTCTTACTGGCAATTGTGTTGATGAAATTGAACTATTCAAAGTCTTTCTTAAAACTAAATTTAACATAAAAGACTTGGGTACTCTTAAATTCTTTCTGGGTATTGAAGTGATAAAAACTGGGAATGACATCTGTCTCTCCCAGAGAAAGTCTTGTCTTGAAGTTCTAAAAGAATTTGGTCTTCTTGGATGTAAGCCTGTGTCTACACCCATGGAACCAAACTCTGTCCTTCCTTTTATACCAACACAAGATGACCCATTACTTGATAACATAACTGGGTACCAAAAAGCTGCTTGGAAAAGCTGATTTATCTTACTCATACCACGACATATCTTATTCGTTCATTGTCTAGCACAGCATATGCATACTCCTTTAAAATCTCATTTGGATTATGCTTTAAATGTGCTAAGATATTTAAAAGGTGCCCCTGGTAAAGGTCTAAAGTATGATCATAGCAGTCTTAATAATGTTCTTGAATGGTACAGTGATGCTGATTGGGCAAAATGCATTAAAACTAGGAAATCATTACTTGGATCTGTGTTTTCTTTAATAATTGTTTGATATCATGGAAAAGCAAAAAAACAAAACACTCTCTCAAAATCTTCTACGAAGCGAATACTGAGATCCATACGCTGCAGCCTGTGAAATTATTTGGGTTCAAAAAATCTTAAAGGATCTGAATGTTGATCTTAATCTTCCCTGTAGCTTTGTTTTGTGATAACAAATCGCTTTACAACTTTGTCAACCCAGTTTCCATGAGAGATCCAAACATTTTGAAATAAATGTCCATTTCATTAGAGAAAAAATTGCAAAAGGTGTCTTGAGTGCCATCAAAATTGGCTCCTCAAACCAAACTGAACATTTTAACCAAACACCTTCCAGTGTACCAACACAAATTTCTTTGTGAAAAATTGAAACTATTTGACATATTTGGAAAACAGTTAAGGGGAATGTTCAAAATCATCTAAATAATCTAGTCCAAATATCTTTGTTATGTTTGTTACATGTGCGAGTTTATTATCGGGGACCACTTATGCACATTTCCCATTTATGAATATGAAGAGATATCAAGTCATGCTATCTATGAAGACTTGGTGAAAGTTGAGGGGGGTCGTTTGAAGTTCCTTTGCTATAATAGAAGCAACCCTAGCTAGGGTTTTAATCACTCATTCATACGCAGTCATATACTAAGACTGCTATATCACTCTCTCTATAAACCTTATGTATTAGAATCTGTTGGTTCATTTCTGTATTGATCTTTTGATCATATTGTTCTTGTTATTAGTCTGGTAACAGCTTGGTTATTATCAATCAATCTGTGCCGACTATTGTACCCTTTGATTCTTGAATAAATTAAAGTTCTTGCTCTGTTTATCTGGTTGATACCGTCGCACAACATACATAAGGACTAATATGGAGAATTAGATATATACCATAGAGTATGGATATAGTGAGAAGAATTATTGAAATGGGAATAGTGAGAAGAAATTATAGCCACATATTTCAAATAAGAAAAATGAAATAATACGGAGATGCATATATTCTTATGGGTGTATCTACTATCTTTAGTTGTGGTTTCTTCTCATTCTTCTCATTTTAATTATATTTCTCATTTGATCTTACCTCATATACCGTAACCTTCAAGTAACAATAATCAGATACTCATAAAAAGTGGATGGATGACAATCGACAAACCATGAACCATCCGATTGCTGCTCATTTTCGATGAACACAACGGCTTTGTCAATGCGTCTTTGCACTTCATCTCTTCTATGATAAGAGTATAATTTTTTAAATGCTAACAAAGCTTGAACTGCAGATGAGGTACACTCCAAGCAGCCGAAAATTAATAGTACAGTGGTTAAGTAGCAGAAAATATTCAAATATCAAAAAACAATATATTAGAGGATCTGATTCTTACGGGTAGCCAATAACAATGTTATCAAATGTTTCAACGGGATTAAGCAACTGATTAAAAAAGTAGTAATAAGTCACATAGAATGAAAAAAAAGGTCAAAAATATTTAAAAAGCAAATGAATTGTAGGCGTTGCTCATGTGTCACCTCCAACCATCTGTAGGATCTTGTTAGTTCATATGTTGCAAAACTACCATCTGCATTATGCACACATAGAATAGGAGAGGCTTTACTTTTAAAACTTTACTGGATGGGTGTTGTAATCTTTTAAGTACTTTATAGGCCTTAACAATAGAATAAAATAAAATACAATTACCTATAAAGATAAAATAACATTAACAATGTCAAAGAGTCACTTTACAATGAATGGCTTACCAACGGTTATTGATGGCAATTTTGATAGTATAAGTGCAGCATGACATAGAAAATTGTGAGGAAACAAATACAGTTACATACGTAATATGGAGTAATGGTTAATGGAAAATATATAAATATGTATGCTAAAAGCTCTCACTTTCAACCCTTCAGCGGTGAAATTTGATACGATCCAACCACAATCTACAGTTGAAAATGGCCAAACACCTTTTGAAATGTGATGGCATCAATGACAGGGATCACCAGTGGCATTATTTAAGATCTTTACAGTAAGAAGCACCGACTACCATCCTTTAAAACTATGTTATGACCAGTTTCGAGTTGTTAATTATAATGAGAATCACAAGCATTTGGCCAAATTCTTCAATGAGATTGAAGATACAATTGCATGAATGACGAATTCAGTATCCCGTGTTTGATCGTCGTGACAACTTACAACCCTGAATGAGGTGACATTGTGTTCATTTATTTTAATAGAACTCCTTATAAGGTATACATTATTGCTGAAGTAGTATCATTTTTTTAAACATAATTCATAACTGAAACTGATTACCCATAAAGGAAATGGGCCAAACTAGTTGAGCTACTAAAGAGTTGCCCAAAGATATGTTTAACAAAAGATAACACCTCACGTCAACCAACCTGTTCTTTGCTAACACTTAGATGAAAATAGTCACGAGCTTGGTATAGTTTGATATAACTTAAGGATGTGTTAATTTGGAAGTTATATGTAATGGGTCAAAATGGTAAAATAATTAAAAGTAATAATTTTGAGACAAACGGGAGCTAGGCACACTAAAAGTCGCTCCAAATGTATTTCTTGAGTACAAGCCTCTTTTTAATTGTAATCATCATATTCAATACACTGCTTATTTATTCAAATATTAGTAACATTTTGAACAAAAGTTTGTCGTGTCAAACCCACTAGACCCATACAAAAATGACCCGGTTTCCAATCCCATTATTCGTTCCATCAGACCCGCTTATCATGTGGTCTATGGTCTAATTTATTGAGAATTAATTAGATCATCAGATAAAGGTCCATTTGAAACCTTTCTTTATTTAAGAAGAGAGCTCAAGACCTAAACTGAAAGTTACTTAGCATGGTTTAAAAACTCAATTTAAATGATAGGTTGTTTCAGGGACAACCCAATGCATATTAAGGTAGATTTAGGTCTGTTTATCAGCTACAAATCACTAATTTGTAGGTTTAGATTACTAGTATAAAATCAAATTATGTAAGATATATGCAGTCTGAACCATGATGATGCAATTTCTTGAGTGGATTTACCCATTAAACATGTTATGGATGTCAAGCCAACAACGATGGCACATGTGACTGGATACACGTGTTTTCTATGTTCATTCTTGGCTTTAGTGAGTATCACTTTCTCTTTGGGAAAAGGAGGGACGTGGTCAACTGATATAGTTTATTTTGTTTGGAGCCAAATGTTTGACTACGACCCCCTAAAGATACAACAAAAAGAAGTTAGTCCAACAAATAAAAAGAAAAAAAGCCATAAAAATAACTATCTGCAGATAGGCAGTTTCAGAAAGCAATGCCAAACACCCCCTAAGTAAAACAAACTTATATAATTAGATGCAATACAAATAAGAACAAAGTATAAGGATCTCGTGCGACTGCCAGAGGTGTGGTAATCCATAACTATCTTGTGACATTTCTTGTCCCGACCTCATAGAAGTATTTAGTTTGTAATGCAATCGTATACCTAATATGGCTACTGTTTAAAATTATAAATCGTAAAAACATATTAAAGAGTTGCTTTTTCTTACTGCAAGATTCATGTTGGTGAAGTGATACAATTTCAACTTTTATTGGTTTCTTAATCTTATATTATATAATTATGCATACCCATATCAGATTTTTCATAAAGAAGCTAATAAAGAACTAATATTTGTGTCAAGTTTGTATAGACATGGTTGTTATGTATGTCTACAGACTACACATCACGATCACATATTTACTTGCAAAAACAAAATTTTATAATCAAAGCAAACAATCAACAAAATTAACATTAAAATGACAAACACTTTTGACATATAAAAGAAACCCGATAGCAGTTACAAACAAAATCAAGAAAATAGACATCCAAAATCATACCTTTTGGTCATTTGAAGGGTTTTTGTTCATGAATGAATGAAATACTACACAAGTAACATGATGACAATTACTATCAAAGTTTTCATGATTGGATACAAACCTTAAAATCTACTTTCAATTGAAAGGAGTTTCAGGATTTTCTTCTGTGACCAAACCAAAAGTCTTGTAATTTCAATTAATAAAACAAAAACATACAAATAATGACCGCTTACCTCTTATATACGATGAAAACCTAAGAACAATATAATTAATGAATAAATAACACCTTTAAGAACCATGGATGAATGTTGCATCATCAGATGGAGTGAGCTTGACAAACTTGGAGTCCAATCGAAAACCTTAATTATGAATTGAATCGCATGTTGATATGTACAGAAATCACATTAGTCAAATATGGAAAGTCAAACAAGAGGAAGTCAACAAATATCAAACTAACAACTTTTCCCGCCAACACTTCTACATTTCATTTGTATAAATACTGATTGTCATTTACATTACTTAGCTAATCAATTTGTAAACAAACTATTCTCTCTTGTACAATATACAACGAATCATTCTTCTAGTTCGAGTCTCTATTCTTGTTGGAATCACTCCTAAACTATATTTCAAGTGTTTGTAATTAATGTGTAATAGGTTGCTTAATTAGGATTTTATGTTTGTATTAATGGCATGGCTTATGTAGAAAGCCCATAAGCCTTGGCCCATATACAATAAGGAAGGAAGGGAACTTGTAGTGTTGCCCTAGTCCTTTCCCCTATAAATAGTCTTGTAAACTTTCATTTGAAGGTTGGTTGTTCACTTTGCATAATACACCTACGCATAACCTTTGTTCATCTTTAAACGTGTGTGTTTGTTTATGTTCATCCAATCTATCTCTTCTCTATTTCTTACATATTGATGCTTGTGTTACATTATCGTGACCTAACAGTGGTATTAGTCGCCATCTAGTTGGGTGAAACATCTTTTTTTTTTGAAGTTTGTTATTATACGCGTAGGTTTTGTGTTCAAAATCTTTCATACGCTTAAAGCTTCAAATTTTACACTTAAAAACTCAAGATTCTTGTGGTTTAAGGTTTATTTAGTGTCAAATTTTAAGTTTTTAGCATCAAGTTTGAAACTTTAAGTGTGTAGAATCGTTTTTGAGCTTGATTTTGTTCGTGTACTTATTTCAACGCGTAAGGGTGAATTTGGTTTTGGATCATCAAGTTTCAAACTTTTGTGTTATTTTGGTGATATTGAAGCTATTTCATCATTAAAATCAGGTTACAAATCACTCTTGAGCATAAAATCAGTTTTGGTGCATTTTTTGTACTTTCTACTCGTAACAAAACCCTGGTTTTACTTGTAAGCACAAAGTCTACGCCTAAGCAGAAGTTACGCGTAACATTTTCATCATTTGATCTTCAAGGTTGTTGGTTTACTCAGTGTTTTCTTGCTTGGATAAGCCTGAAAACACTTCGACTTTGGATATCTTTTACACTGGTATAAGTGTAAAGGATTTTTGGGCAAAACCCTAGTTTTATGCCTAAGCTACATACTTACGCGTAGAATACTCTTACGCCTAAGCCTTTTCTTACGCCTAAGGAAGTATTACGCATAAGGATTCTACTCCTAAGTCTTTGGTTTACGCCTAAGCTAAGTTTTTCTCAAGTCTACGCATAAGCTTTCACTACGCGTAAACTCTTGTATACGAGTAAGGTGGTTATTACGCGTAAGGTATTTTCTACGCCTAAGCTGGTTTCTACGCATAAGGTTACTTCATCAACAAACTCTACGTTTCATTCGACTACAAAGATCCATCATCAACACAAGTTCCAAGATGACTAAACCTAAAATGCACAAACCCATCAAATTGATACACCACACATTTACCAAACACTAATTACTTGTTTATTTAGTCACTAATTAGACTTAATTTCATGTTCCACCCAAAAGCCCCAAATTTCATCATAGGGTCGAAACCCTAGATTACAATTTGTGGCTTATTATTGCCCAAACAAGCTCTAATCTTGTTCCATTTACTTTATTCAAGCCCCAATTGCAAAACCCACTTGAAACCCTAAAAATCCGAATCTTAATCTTTAAATTTGAAGGTGTTATGGAGGTCCAAATGGAGCGTGTAATATATGGTTGGAAAGAGGATAAAAATATCTTCGATATGGTGGTGGAGGTGAGGGGTGACGCGCCGGTGGTTGGCCGTGGTGGCCGGAATAGTGGCCGGGGGCCAAAGGGTGGTGGCTAGGGTTTTTAGAGAGAGAAGGGGAGAGAGAGAAAGAGGTGTGTGTGTGTTTTAGTGAGAGAAACAAAGGGTGAAAGTGAGGGAGGGTGGACCCTTTTATACTTGAGTGCTGGGGACTCAAAAATAAATAAATATGGTGGGGGGGGGGGGGGCGGCCATGGGTAAAATTAGGGGGGTGGGAGTTGTAATTTTTCGTAACTATCCCGTTTATCCATTCCTGAGCTCACATATTGTCCCCCGAGTGTCCCACAACGTTTATTCAACTTTCCAACATCGTTATTTACGTTTTTCCAAGAGTTTTGACTATTTATTTGTCAATTTTCGAGTTACGGTCTAAAAGTTACAATAATTCTTGTTTTAGGCTTTTCTAGTGCCGAATTGAATAGTGCCTACCAAATAGAGTTAAAACTCTTACGATAACTCATTTAATAATGAAATAAACCGTAAAAACCAATAGACGATATAAAATCAAGTCATGGTTTATAAAAATAGTGATAAAGGCAAAAGCTCGGTTTAGTTTAACGTAATGCGGTTACCTAAAATAGACTCCCTAAATTGCCGGTTGTCATAGCCTCCCACCTAAAGAAGAAACCCGTCCCGGGTTTCACTCCGAGTTGCTTGATGTCATGAAAATTTTAGGATACTTCCTACGGAAAAAGTCCTCACGTTCCCAAGTGAACTCCGGTCCATGCCGGGAGTTCCAACGAACCTTAATAATCGGAATACGGCTATTCTTCAGCCTTTTAATCTCACGATCCATAATCTCAATCGGTTCCTCAACAAAATTCAATTTCTCATCGATACGAATATCTCTTAAGGGCACAACTATGTTTTCCTCCGAAAGACATTTCTTAAGATTACTAACGCGAAAGACATTGTGTACACTGCTCAATTCCGATGGTAGCTCCAGACGGTATGCTACCGGTCCGATTCTTTCCAGGATTGGAAAGGGACCAATATATCGGGGATTGAGTTTTCCACGTTTCCCAAAACGAACCACTCCTTTCCAAGGAGAAACTTTCAACATAACACGATCTCCAACCTGAAATTCTAAAGCTTTACGTCTCTTATCGGCATAACTCTTTTGTCTATCACGAGCGGTTTGCAACCGATTTAATTTGTACTATCTTCTCGGTGGTTTCTAGGACAAGTTCGGGACCTGTAAGTTGACTCTCGCCAACTTCAGCCCAACAAACAGGAGAACAACATTTTCGGTCATACAGTGCCTCAAATGGGTCGCCTTAATGCTAGAGTGATAACTATTGTTGTAAGAGAATTCAGCCAAAGGGAGGTGTCTCTCCCAGCCTTTGCCGAAATCAATAACACATGCTCTAAGCATGTCTTAGAAAGTCTGAATGGTTCTCTCGCTCTGACCATCGGTCTGTGGATGGTAAGCAGTACTCATATCTAAATTCGTTCCTAATGCTTTATGCGTAACGACTTCCAAAAGTAGGATGTAAAACGACTATCCCTATCGGAAATGATAGATATCGGTACTCCATGACGCGATACTATCTCCTTAAGATACAATCGAGCATGCTTATCAAGACTATCGGTTTCACTAATAGCTAAGAAGTGAGCAGACTTAGTTAAACGATCAACTATTACCCAGATAGCGTCATTGCCGCTAACTGTTCTCGGTAATTTAGTGATAAAGTCCAAGGTTATTCGCTCCCATTTCCATTCCGGGAGTTCGGGTTGAACTAAAAGTCCTGATGGTTTCTGATGTTCGGCCTTAACTTTAGAACAAGTCAGGCACCTACTGACATACTGAGCTATATCGGCTTTCATGTTGGGCCACCAATAAAGTTTCTTAAGATCCTGATACATCTTATCGGCTTCGGGATGAATAGATTATTTTGATTTATGCGACTCGTGCATAATCAACTCACGGATTCCACCATAAAATGGTATCCAGCTTCTTTCTTTGAAGCATAATGTTCCATCGGAACGCTTCAAGAAGCCGTTTTCACTTTCTACCATTCCATGAAGATTCTCATAAGGACTGTTCTCTTCCGTCAATGCCTCTGCTTGGGCGGCTAAAATTTGAGATGGTAAGGGCGAAACAATGGTCATTCCTAAGGATCTAACAAGTAGGGGTGGAATATCCTCTTTACGACTAAGTGCATCAGCCACAACATTAGCCCTACCAGGATGATAACGAATCTCACAGTCATAATCACTAAGCAATTCCAACCAATGACGTTGTCTTATATTTAGTTCCTTCTGATCTAAGATATGCTTCAAACTCTTATGATCGGTAAATACTACACACTTGGTTCCATACAGGTAATGTCTCCAAATTCTAAGAGCAAACACTACAAAGACCTAACTCAAGGTCATGGGTGGTGTAGTTTTTCTCATGCTTCTTAAGTTGTCGGGATGCATAAGCAATCACCTTCTCACGTTGCATCAAAACAACACCTAAGCCTTTATGCGAAGCATCGCAGTACACGACAAAGTCTTTGCTTCCTTCAAGGAAAGCTAGAATGGGCGCACTACACAACTTCTCTTTCAGAAGTTGGAATGCTTCTTCTTCCTTTTCTCCCCATTCATACTTAACATCCTTCTGTGTTAATTTGGTAAGCGACTTAGCTATCTTAGAAAATCCCTCAATGAATCTCCTATAGTAGCCTGCTAACCCTATAAACTATCGGATTTCTGATGGGTTCTTAGGAGCTGCCCATTCCTTAATGGCCTTAATCTTAGTTGGGTCAACATGAACACCTCGACTATCTATCACATGACCTAAGAATTGCACGGACGAAATCCAAAATTCACACTTAGAGAATTTGGCATACAGCTTCTCCTCTCTCAGCAATCATAAAATGAGCCTCAAATGCTCTTCGTGCTCCTCACTACTCTTAGAGTATATCAAGATGTCATCTATGAATACTATTACAAACTTATCTAGGTATGGCTTACACACTCGGTTCATGAGATCCATGAAAACCGCTGGCGCGTTGGTCAAACCAAACGACATCACTTGGAATTCATAGTGTCCATAACGAGTCCTAAACGCAGTCTTAGGGATATCCTCTCCTCGAACTCTAAGCTGGTGATAACCAGATCGTAAATCGATCTTAGAAAAGACACTAGCTCCTTGGAGTTGGTCGAATAGATCATCTATTCTAGGTAACGGATATCGGTTCTTCACTGTTAACTTATTCAATTCCCTATAATCAATACACATCCCAAACGATCCATCCTTCTTCTTCACAAACAACACTGGTGCTCCCCACGGTGACGAA
Organism: Chrysanthemum makinoi; assembly: GCA_910596185.1. NCBI lineage: Eukaryota > Viridiplantae > Streptophyta > Magnoliopsida > Asterales > Asteraceae > Chrysanthemum > Chrysanthemum makinoi. The sequence goes on from OU343217.1 coordinate 133,589,539, forward strand.
CTTGGTCGAATGAATCCCTTCTCTGACAATTCTGTCAACTGTTTAGACAGTTCCTCCAATTCTCTTGGAGCAAGTCGATAAGGTGCCCGGGCTACGGGTGCCGCACCGGGTATCAACTCTATTTGGAATTCCACTTGTCGGACAGGTGGAATCCCTGGCAGATCGTCGGGAAACACATCCGGAAATTCTCTAACAACGGGTACATCGTTAAGGTGTCTTTCACTCTTCTCCTCACTTTTCTTTTCAGAAATTCGAGCCAAGAAAAGACAACCTCCTCTATCGATGTACTTCTGGGCCTTAATACAGGAGATGATGCTCAACCGGGAAGGACTTCCACAGTCGCTCCGATCTCCTTGTATGCTTAGAACTTTTCCGCCATACGGTAAACGCACAATCTTCTCATCACAAATGATGTGTGCACCGTTCTTCGATAACCAATCCATTCCGATAATGACGTCAAAACTTCCTAAGGTAACCGGCAATAAGTCTATACTAAACGGGCGGTCTAGGAAACTTAAGGTACAACCTCGAACTACGGTGTCTATCTTCTCTCTATTCCCATTAGCTAATTCCACGTCGTAACTAAACCCTAGGGGTGTTTGGGAGATTCCTAGTAATGGCATAAAATTGGTAGATACGAAACTCATATCCTCACCAGTATCAAACAGTATGGATGCATAGCGATTATTGAGAAGGAATGTACCCGTAACTAAGTTAGGGTCCTCTCCAGCTTCCTTCCCAATAGCATAAACACGCGATGTTCCCATGTCTCTCTGCTTATTCCTAGCACCATGGTTTTCCTGGTTTTCCACAACCTCATGCTTCACAGGGTTTAAGCCATTACCTCCTACACCTCGGTTAGCAAATCCTCCTACATTACCGGGATTTCCTCTCATCCACGGCTCTCGGCACTCATTCTTAAAGTGTCCATTCTTTCCACATCCAAAACAGGTGACAATGGCCTTTCCGTCCGCTCCTTGTGCAGTTTGAGCTGCATCAAGTGGTCGGGACCTACAGTCTTTGGCCAAGTGTCCTACCTTAGAGCACTTCCTACACACATTCGGGCATAGTCCATGGTGGTGTCGGTTACAACGACCACACACAAGCTTACTACCTTCGTAATCTTTCCTACCTCCATTTCCTATGGCAAACACTCTGGCTGTCTCTTGCCGTTTGTTGCCATTCCCTTTTGCAACTTCGTTCCTCTTCCTCTTATCACTCCTATCATTCTTACCCGTGTCTCCTAATTCTAGCACATAAGAGTCCATCAAACTCTGAGCTACAACAATTTCCTCTTGCAAATTAACTGGCTTGGCAGCGATGACATCATTTCGAGTAGCCAAAGGCAATCCATCAGTATACCTTTCAATCTTAAGTTCTTCGGTGCGAACCATTTAGGCGAGCAATGATAACTCTTGGAAACGACCAGTATAAGTCGCCATGTCAGTACCCTTAACCTTATGGTTCCAGAACTCACTCTCTAACTTCTTAACTTCATTCCTAGGATAGTAAGTCTTAATCAGGAGAGTCTTAAACTGAGTCCAAGTCATACTATAAGCTACATCAATTCCTACCGATCTGTGGTAGTTGTTCCACCAGGTCAACGCCTCGTCCTTCAAGGTGAATGTTGCATACTTAACCTTACAATCCTCATCACAGTTACTCACAACAAACACATATTCAGTTTTCTCCAACCACCTAGTCGGTAAACTACTCCTCGTTCCTCCAAAATCAATGGGACCACAGAATCGGAATTCTTTGTAGGTACAACCTCGAGTTCGATTCAGCATTGGGGTTCCACTAGAGGTGTTAGAAAAATTAGCCTCAGCTAGCAGTTCAGCGACACGCTGCGACACTAGCTGGTCAATGTGGGATGGGTTCACAAGTGGAGGGTTTTGTGGAACAGGACCATTCTCAGCACGGTCGTTCACATTCGGGTTTTCTACAGCTGGGTTATCAATGTTCGGGTTCTCAACATGTGGTGTGGTCGGGGCCGGACGACGACCTCGACGACCAGGGGTAACAACAGCAGCAGGAGCTGCTCGGTTGTTCCTAAGCGGGTTTCGCCTTGTTGCCATCATTCTCAAGGCAAGAAGAACAGTTTCATAAGTTCACAATTCACGCTTTAAAGATAGAGTTGGGTTCCAAGGATCACCCAATAATGCCTAAATACATACTCAAGGCCAACAGGGATAACGCTATATCAAAGCAAAACAATCAAATACCGCATCATAACTAAAGGATGCATGTTCCCATAACCATAACTCATAGGTTTCAAAAGTGGAATACATGGAAGGATACGAAGAAATCAAAAACGATCCTAATAACGATACTAGTAAACAACTAGGATAATCCTACATCTCGAACCAAGTACTACTTAGTTTCAAGATGGTACAAAACCATAAATCTAATACTATCTAGCCACGTCTACGAATACCACTCACTGACCTCCTAACATCATCAACCTCTCTCCACAATGAGGCTAGCTCAACACGTCGAGCGTCGCGATCACTCTTAAGCTCTGCGACATCTCTCTCCAACTCACCAATCCTACGCCAAATCGCTCTATCAGCATCACGAGCTGTCGTGAACCCTCTCAGCAGGTCCCCAACCTGCTCCTGGAGCTCCGACATACCCTCACGCAAAACCCTAGTCCTCCTGACTATAGTACCCATATCAACTCTCAGATCCTCAATACTAGCCCTAGATACTCCAACCAATCGATCCGTCAACTGACTAAGCCTAGTACCTTGCGATGTAATCCTCTCCCACATCAGACCCGTCTCCCCATACTCCTCGGGCTCATAAACAATCTCCGATGGTATCTCCTATCCTAAAGGGCTACCTATATAGGGTGAGTAAGGTGGTGAGTCAATGTCTAAAGGCTGTCCAGGGGACTCAGGCTCAGGCAAAGGAGAACCTGGTCCGGGAGAATGTGCAGGACTCTGCAATGGAGGAGTACCCCTTTCTGGGATATCCTCGTCATTATCCTCCTGAGGATCCTCATCCTCATCAACATACTGCTCCTCAATTTCATGCTCCTCCTCAACCTCATGCTCCTCCTCGCCCTCATCCATAGGGGGAGAGTCCATGAGTCGGAGTCTCTGTGCAGGTAAATCCCGAGGTGGTACACTAGGAGATCTAGGCCTCTTATGACATGGTGATGCTGGTGGTCTCACGGACATGCGGGCAGTGCTATAAGCAAGCCTAGGAGTTTGTGCTCGCGCTAACACCTGATGTAAAGTGAGCTGCCTAGATGAGCTAGGGCGATCTGATGATGATGAACTAGAGTGACAGGCGATCTCATAAGGATCACCCTGCGCAACAGTCATGAGAGTCAATGCTGGCGAACTAGCAACAACAAGGACCTCCTCAGACACATCAAAAGCTAGTGAAGGCATAGTCTGTGACAATGGCATAGGGTAGGTATAAGTTTTTGAAACAACTAGTTTTAATAAGCGCATCAACTTAACCAAAACATATATCACATAATGAAAGCTTTAAAAGTAGAGGTACCGCATTACTCAAAACATGCCTTTAATAAAACACATAAGTTCCGTTCCATCACATAATCCCATATCAAATCAATCGAGTTCAAAATTCCAAAATCACAATATATCGTTTACTCAAATCAAATTCCGTAATATCTCGATAATCACATCTCATTTTCCAAAACCAATAATCATATCTCATCTCCAAAATCCATAACCATATCTCGTTTCCACAATCAATAATCATATCTCCCAATAATAACGTTTCCATAATCAGTTCACAATATCCCTTAACATATCATCTCATAATTCAATTCGTAGTTCATACCATAATCAAATAAGAAGATTCGGCTTGGCAAGCGGGCGTGCGTCGGTCGAGGATCAATTTTCTTAAAAGTGGTTATAGTTTAGGGTTTATAAAATACCTAATTCTCTATAACCTTGAGCTCTGATACCAATTTGTAACACCCCCAAATCTCGGTACAGCGGAAGACTTAATCAAGTTTTCGGGGCGTTACTATTGGATTGGTATCGCACACAAGTATAGCAAAAGATAGTCATTTAACATTCAAAACCAATCCCAAATTTAAATATCCAAAACATTTAATCCAAAAGTATAAATATTAGGCCCAAAACATAGTTTAATAAAATAGGTCCCCAAAGTTTATCAGAGTCAGAAATGCTCCTTGAGCCCCGCCTTCTTGCCAAGCTTCCACCGATCAAGTAATCCAAACATCTCTCAAATACCTGAGAAATCATGCTAAAAGGTCAGCTTACGCTAGTGAGTTCATAGGTTTAAGTTCAACAAAATCATAGTGGACCTGTAGGAGTTGATTTGCTATGCAAGACCTACGATAGATAAATACCGTTTCACACCGATCCTACCCGGATCACCAATCATAACACATGTCCCGCATCTAGGGACTACTCAGGCCCAGCGACTCTAGTCCATCACTGTCGTGGCAAAATCTAGAACAATTGCCAACCCCGGACTAGGTCGAGGTAGAAGTCTATTCTTAGTTAGGCACGGTTAAACCTAGACTAAGGCAACAACTACCGCACATCTATCTAAACAGTCAAGCATATAAGCAAATCAAAATAGTTTTAACGGTCCAAAAAGAGCAGCATGATTCTCACCCCAAAATAGTTCAAAACGTAGTTAAAACGTATATAAAAGTGGGGCTATGAAACTCACCTCAAGCAATCAACGCAAGCAATCAACGCACAAATAAACACTAGCAAAAGATAACGGTATCACAACACAGCAACTATCGACTCGGCACAACCTATTAATGTAGACCAACTTTAATATGTATATTCCTCAAAATCAACGTTATCTACCCCAATATATTCCATTTCTTTATTTCCAAAAACATCTCGTTTCACCATTTAATCCTAGTGTTTGGTATTCCTCATGTGGGTGTATCGACTCAATATGATGCCATGAATGCACTCAAACAACCAATATATAGCTCAATGCGACACAATGAGACCTCTAAACGATAAGCTCCATAGTTCAATAAGTTTCGGAATAAATAGTAGACCTTATCGAATTCGTCAACTCGATAAACTCATTTATTTACTCGTGTCGCTTATTATCCCATAAATCAATCGTATCCTTAAAGAGACATAAGGATAATTCACCCATTAATAGGGTTACCCAACGTACCTAGCGGGCTCTTATTAGATTCGTCAACCTAATAAGTCCGCTACCCACGTGGATCAACACTATTAATGCTAGGTTATTCGTAACCCATGCACACAACATAAGCAATTAAATACTTAAACTAGTATTAAATGTCTACAAACGACATTTAATGATAATCGTGTACTCGAAACATTAATTGCTTGTTCATTACAAAACATTTCCAAATTAGTCGTTAATTTCCGTTTAAAAATAGTAAATAACAAGGTAAGACTTGTTATCGACATTTTTGGTACAAAAACCCATTTATTATTTCTATTTCATAGTTTATTAGCATTTTCATATATATACATATTTCGTCAAATTCCAATATTAATCTCATATCGTTATTCGTTTCGAGTCCACAAGCACGAGTCATAACTTCTCGGCTTTTAATCAATCAATAGTCCAAATTATACTAAAGTCCATGTTACGGCTTTGTCGGAGTCAACTATTGACTAAAAAGTCAAAGTAACACCGACGTAGCTCAAAGTCAACAATATATGTATCAAGTCCAAATTTAAAAGTCACAATATCGCAATTCAATCCTAAACCAACTCAAAACAATCTCGCCAACCAATCAATCAACCAAGAGTACTCGAAACCAATGTTATGACCCTAATGGTCATGACACGGTCGCGGTCAAGACCACGTGAACCAAACAAGCTCTAGAAGCTTTTCGGCTTCACGCGTCTCATCCAAACCTCAACTACATCAACCAACAAGCTACCAAATCGACCCGACCCGGACCCATGGTCCATGTGGGTCTCGTACGCCTCTCATGAGCCACGTACGAGCCCTAGGTGGTTCGTACGTCCCATGTTTCACAACCAAACACAACCAAAAACACAAAACCCATCATCTATCTTAACCAAAAATATGAAACTAAACCTAAAATGCACAAACCCATCAAATTGATACACCACACATTTACCAAACACTAATTACTTGTTTATTTAGTCACTAATTAGACTTAATTTCATGTTCCACCCAAAAGCCCCAAATTTCATCATAGGGTCGAAACCCTAGATTACAATTCGTGGCTTATTATTGCCCAAACAAGCTCTAATCTTGTTCCATTTACCTTATTCAAGCACCAATTGCAAAACCCACTTGAAACCCTAAAAATCCGAATCTTAATCTTTAAATTTGAAGGTGTTATGGAGGTCCAAATGGAGCGTGTAATATATGGTTGGAAAAAGGATGAAAAGATCTTCGATATGGTGGTGGTGGTGTATGGTGACGCGCCGGTGGTTGGTCGTGGTGGCCGGAATAGTGGCCGGCGGCCAAAGAGTGGTGGCTAGGGTTTTTAGAAAGAGAAGGGGAGAGAGAGAAAGAGGTGTGTGTGCGTGTTTTAGTGAGAGAAACAAAGGGTGGAAGTGAGGGAGGGTGGTCCCTTTTATACATAGGTGTTGGGGACTCAAAAATAAATAAATATGGTGGAGGGGGGCCGGCCATGGGTAAAATTGGGGGGGGGGTCGGAGTTGTAATTTTTCGTAACTATCCCGTTTACCCATTCCCGAGCTCACATATTGTCCCCCGAGTGTCCCACAACGTTTATTAAACTTTCCAACATCGTTATTTACGTTTTTCCACGAGTTTTAACTATTTATTTGTCAATTTTCGAGTTACGGTCTAAAAGTTACAATAATTCTTGTTTTAGGCTTTTCTAGTGTCGAATCGAATAGTGCCTACCAAATAGGGTTAAAACTCTTACGATAACTCATTTAATAATGAAATAAACCGTAAAAACCAATAGACGATATAAAATCAAGTCATGGTTTATAAAAATAGTGATAAAGGCAAAAGCTCGGTTTAGTTTAACGTAATGCAGTTACCTAAAATAGACTCCCTAAATTGCCGCTTGTCACAGCCTCCCAGCCTCGAAGAAACCCGTCCGGGTTTCACTCGAAGTTGCTTGATGTCATGAAAAGTTTAGGATACTTCCTACGGAAAACGTCCTCACGTTCCCAAGTGAACTCCGGTCCATGCCGGGAGTTACAACGAACCTTAATAATCGGAATACGGCTATTCTTTAGCCTTTTAATCTCACGATCCATAATCTCAATCGGTTCCTCAACAAAATTCAATTTCTCATCGATACGAATATCTCTTAAGGGCACAACTATGTTTTCCTCCGAAAGACATTTCTTAAGATTACTAACACGAAAGACATTGTATACACTCGCTCAATTCGATGGTAGCTCCAGGCGGTATGCTACGGTCCGATTCTTTCCGGATTGGAAAGGGACCAATATATCGGGGATTGAGTTTTCCACGTTTCCCAAAACGAACCACTCCTTTCCAAGGAGAAACTTTCAACATAACACGATCTCCAACCCGAAATTCTAAAGGTTTACGTCTCTTATCGGCATAACTCTTTTGTCTATCACGAACGGTTTGCAACCGATTACGAATCATACTATCTTCGGTGGTTTATAGGACAAGTTCGGGACCTGTAAGTTGACTCTCGCCAACTTCAGCCCAACAAACAAGAGAACAACATTTTTGGCCATACAACGCCTCAAATGGGGCGGCCTTAATGCTAGAGTGATAACTATTGTTGTAAGAGAATTCGGCCAAAAGGAGGTGTCTCTCCCCACTTTGACGAAATCAATAACACATGCTCTAAGCATGTCTTCTAAAGTCTGAATGGTTCTCTCGCTCTGACCATCGGTCTATGGATGGTAAGCCGTTGTTAGAATTTAGACTCCCTAAATTGCCAGTTGTCACACAAGGACACCACCAATAGTTAGAATTTAGAAGTCCTTAGGTATGATTATAAAAAGGAGAAAATGAGAAACGGAGAAAGAAGGAGTTGAAGAATTGAAAAGAAAAGTAAAGAAAAGGGTGAAAAGAAATAGCCCTCCAAATTATTCAACTTAGGGCAGACACCAGGTTCAATACATATGCTACTGGTTGTCACTTGATGACACCGGTATTGAAGATTAAAGTCGTCATGGACCCAATGAACGCATGCACTAAACCTTCTTAGCCACTCAAGTTTCTCTTAACCGAAGCTTGTTTCATTCTCACAGGGAACCCTACGTAAACTATCAGCTTTCTCTTAGAGATTGCTGGTATTGAAGAAGGAGACCCTCTCCCTAGTCTCCGCTTAGGAAAACCAAAGCGCACTATTGAGTCTAGAGCCACGAGATTCATCAAAAGATCTCTTAGAAACACTTGAGATTTCATCACTTATCGTTCAACATTAAGGACGCCAGTGATACTATTCTAGAGTCCTACATAGATCTTAGGAATCTGCCGAGAACATTTATGAGGGGTTCACAACTGTGATCCTCAGTGATTGAATGGAAACTCCTGCCAGGGTCAACATTAAACAGCCCTGACAGCAGGTCACTTCGGTAACTCCTTGTGGGTTACGCTTAGTGTTGTCTCAAACGGTCTACAGTCGTGGGGTGATGCTTCGGTGTACCTCAGCGACTCACCTGAACTGTAAATGTACTTCGGTACATCGTGTTATCCTACTTGAGGGACTCCAGTTCAGGAACAACCTTTGCTAGAATTAGAGATGTGTTTTCACACTATGTTGTTAACACGCTCGAAGTTCAAACTTGTAAGTGCTGGAAATCCCGCTAAGGAGATTCCTTTCAAGAATCGAGTCCTAAAGATGTGGGTCATTACTTGAACTTGTTCAATGTAATGCCAACTATCCCTTATGGGATTCGGACGGCTGATTCTCCCGACCAAGGTGAATGGAATCAAGACATTCATCAGAAGAACAATCGTAGTGGTCAATTCTCTAAGAAACGGCCACAATGATCGATTGGTGTTTATCACTAACCAATTCTTATGTTTTATTCTTATGGATGCTCCTGGGAGATGCTCATACCAACAACAACATGAACTGAAGTTCTATGGAAAGGCAACACAAAAGTCAGAATGATTCTTCGTCAAAGCCAAAGAATCTACAAAGTTTAAAGACTGAAGAGAACTACATCAATCCTGAACTCCAACATCAAAAAGCGTGTGAGCATGTTGGAGAAGGACGTGGAGACACCTGAGCAACGAAGAGGATCTGATGCAGATAACCACAACATAACATCACCATATCCACACCAGAACAAAGAACAAAGAACAAAGATAATTGAAGACGTCAAAGCTGAAAACTTCGAAGAAAAAAAAAGATCCTCACACTGGGGAGATTGTTAGAACCAAGGCACTTCTTCTCACAAGAAAGAAGAATGTCAGAAGACGTCAAAGCAACTATTACATCCGCACCAACAACTTTTCAAGATTACTGAAGTTATTAATTACCAACACTTAGGGGGAGATTGTTGGAATCACTCCTAAACTATATTTCAAGTGTTTGTAATTAATGTGTAATAGGTTGCTTAATTAGGCTTTTATGTTTGTATTAATGGCAAGGCTTATGTAGAAAGCCCATAAGCCTTGGCCCATATCCAATAAGGAAGGAAGGGAACTTGTAGGGTTGCCCTAGTCCCTTCCCCTATAAATAGTCTTGTAAACCTTCATTTGAAGGTTGGTTGTTCACTTTGCATAATACACCTACGCATAACCTTTGTCCATCTTTATACGTGTGTGTTTGTTTGTGTTCATCCAATCTATCTCTTCTCTATTTCTTACATATTGATGTTTGTGTTACATTATGGTGACCTAACAATTTTTTATTATCTTGAGCTCTTATTAGTTGAATAAGATCATCTTCAATTCTTCATTGAATCCTAGAAAGATCATATCATTTGGTATCAGAGCCACTTTTCTGGCTAGATGCATTGTCAAGATTCTGTTACAAATCTGTCAACCACCTATAAATATCACCACCACCACCATAATCCATCACTTTTTATTTCTTCACTCCCAATCCAAAATATGTCATAATGTTCTCTCTTTCCATTTCCCAATAACAAAAACATGTCATTGAGTCAGTTCTTGAGTAGTTCTTGGTAGTTACAGCCTGTTACAGTTGTTATAAGTCTGTTAGAGTTACTTACTCTGTTTCTTGATTCATTTTCTTGTCAAGATGGCTCCCTAAACACGTATTGGTACAAGTACTGAAGATGCGTCTATGAGGGAGATGATGAGACGGTTAAGGGAGGAATTAAAGAGGGAATTACTGGAAGAATTGAGAAATAGTGATGGGAATGGTAATCAAAACATGATAATGATGAACCATGATGCAAATCAGGGACACAACACTCAGTTTCACAGAGTGACAAAACAGGAGTTTCCAAAGTTTGGGGGTGATATGTGAGGGACTGGATGTTTAGATGTGAACATTTTTTCAAAGTGGACGATATTCCTGATGCAAATAAGGTTAACCGGATCTCTATTCATCTTTATGATGTTGCTTTAACGTGGCATAGGCAAGTTATGAGACTAGTAGGAGATACTGTGACTTGGCCAGTGTATAGAGATACAATTTTGGCTAGGTTTGGTAGAATTTATGATGATCCATTAGCTGAGATTAAGAAATTGAAACAAACTGGTCTTGTACAGCAATATATTGATGAATATGACAAGTTACTATGTACATTGGAGTTAAGTGAAGATCAATCCATGAGTTTCTTTAGTGCAGGCTTGTATAGTGAAATAGAGCTTGTTGTGAGAATGTTTAAACCAAGGTCTTTGGCTGAATTGTATTGGTTGTGTAGACTGCAAGAATCACAGTTAAATGTAGCCAAGAAAATGAACAAAATGCCTGTATTTCCTACCCCTAGGTATAATTCTCAGAGTACAAATGTGAGTAACAACCCTAAACCACTATCCTTACCAACACCAAATGCTAATTGGAGGAATAAACCATCAACCTCTATTAGTAATCCCTATAGAAAAAAATTAACTCAAAAAGAAATGGAGGAGAAGAGAACAAAGGGTCTATGTTTTTACTGTCATTGAAAGTACTTCCCTGGCCATAAGTGTAGCAGTCAAGTGTTTTTGTTAGAAGTTCTGGTGGACAAGGATGGTGAAGAAGAGGTAGGAAATGAGACAGATGAGTGTTTAGAAGAAGAGATTGTGTGGGCTCAACCTGAAAAGGAGAATGAAATAAGTCCACAAATTTCCTTAAATGCCCTTACTGGTGTGTACAATTACCAAACTATGACAGTGACTGGCTTAGTTGGTAAGTATGAGTTGCACATCTTAATTGATTCAGGTAGTACTCCTAATTTCTTAGGTAGTAATACAGCTAAGAAACTGACATGCAATGCCAAACAGTCCTATCCATTACAAGTCACAGTAGTAGAAGGAAGAAATTTGATGAGTAATACCATGTGTCATGATTTTACTTGGACTCTACAAGGGGAACCTTTTTCTTCTTCACCAATGATCTTACCTTTGGGTGGGTGTGAGATGGTATTGGGGATACAATGGTTATCTACATTGGGAGATATCTGTTGTAACTTCAAAAACTTGAGAATGAGTTGCAATTATAGGGGTAAAAACATGAAGTTGAGGGGTACTAACAAGGCAATTGTTCTGTGGATGAATGGCAAACAAACTGCAAGGGTTTAGTGTAATGAAATGTCCATGTGTGTCTATCCTTCTGTTGTAGTCAACATGGTGCAAGCTAAGGAATCAGATGTAGAGGCATTAAAAAGTGTTCGAGATCCATTGTTGTTAGAATTTACAGATGTCTTTGTTGTGCCTACTACCCTTCCACCACACAGAACCTATGACCACAAAATTCCTCTCAAAGAAGGCACCCAACCAGTCAATATTAGACCCTACAGACACCCCCAAACACAAAAGGATGCCATTGAGTTGATGGTAAAAGAGCTATTAGAATCAGGAGTTATAAGGCATAACCAAAGTTCTTTTGCATCACCCATTGTTATGGTTAAAAAGAATGATGGCAGTTGGTGTATGTGCATTGATTACAGGCAGTTAAACAAACACACTAATGCAGGTTTTACTGACTAGGTTTTAATATTTATAAGTGTCTCGTTATACATATGGTTTACCCTAATGCACTAACGGGCAGTGTACCCGATCGTGTGTAGTGTATTATTCGGTAAAACCGAGGTCGTCCCAAGAGCTATGTGAGCGGATTCTAACTAAGTCTAGGTGTCACAGATTTTAATTGGTTTTAATTTGGAAATGATTAATTACTACTAAAGCAAGAGAATAAAAGAAAGAAACTAAGGGGCAAGGGTTGTGATCAATAGAGGAGAAGTATGCTAACCTAGTTACTCATCCTATCATGTTAAGTTTACGTTTAATTACTTACAATTGCTTCAAGTGGGGGTTTAAGTTGCTAGGATAGCATTGGGTCAGTTCGTCCTAACCTATCAGCAAAGGTTTCCACCGGAGATCAAGCTACTACCCTTGAAAGTCCAGTTGTTTTTAGTCCCCTAAGCCAAGTCATTAAGTTCCGCTACATGCAAGATTCATAACAATGAGTGCCCGGGAGCTAGCATGTTAAACACTCATCCCTAACTTCTTAAGTTCATCCAAACGGTAGGTGATCAGTTGGTCAAATCGCACAAGCGAAGAAGGGTCGTCAGTTGGTCAATTCTTACCCTTCTCACTCAGTCTACCTACTTAGGGTCAGTTGGTCATATCTCCTAAGAAACTAGACACTACCGCCATTCAAAACTACCGAAACAATGGTAGCTACCAACAAACTATGCATGCATACACTAGAAACAATTATACGGAAGCAATGTAAACATAAACAAAACAGTTAAAGAATCATAACTAGGCTAGCACCAGAAGTGCTTAGCCACTCATATTAACTGAAACAATCGATTCAATGTTTGACATAATGGAATATATGAATTGAAAGTAAAAGAAATGATAAATTGTTAATGCTTATCGTTAGGGAGTGATTCCTCCCTTGGATATGGCTCTGTATGCTCCTCAAGATCTGCCTTCAGCCTCCTACCCACGTTCTCTGCTTTTGTGTGTGGAGTGAATGATGAGAAATGCAGAATTTTGGGCGGTATTTATAGGCCAGATCTAGTTACGGCGTAACTTAAGTTGAGAGTTACACCGTAACATCCATATCTTCGTATTTTGCTCTTGAAAAGCTGATTACGACGTAACATCTGGAATGAGTTACGCCGTATCTTCAATAATTCATGGTTACGCCGTATTTGTGGAAATAGTTACGGCGTAGCTTGCAGCGGTGTGGAACATCATTTGACCTAATTAGTTACGGCGTAATCCTAAGATAGAGTTACGCCGTAATCTTCAGTTGAGTTGGTTTTCTGAGTCACGCTTCTGTTACGCCGTAATGTGAGAGAAGAGTTATGCCGTAATTACTTCAAAATGGGCATATTATCATATATCTTCAATAAACTCTCCAAATCCGCGTCTCATTAGCTCCAATGCTCGTAATTTACCTGAAAGTGAAATATATAGGAAAACAAGCGTAAATCCATATAAATGATATAAAATACGAGCATTATCGGGGGGAAATTGACACTTAATATTCAGGACTATTTGATGTTATCACACACTATTAAGGACAAATTCCCAATTCCAATCATTGATGAGCTCATTGATGAATTACATGGGTATGTGATATTCTCAAAGTTAGATTTGAGATATGGCTACCATCAAATTAGAATGTATGAAGATCACATATCCAAGACTGCTTTTAAAACACATGAAGGGCATTATGAGTTTCTAGTCATGCCCTTTGGACTCACTAATGCTCCTTATACATTCCAAGCCCTTATGAATGATGTTTTCAGACGCTTCTTGAGGAAATTTGCTTTAGTTTTCTTTGATGACATCCTGGTCTACAGTCCATCTATAGAAACTCATGCAGCACACCTTAGGACAGTCTTGCAGACCATGAGATCTCACCAGCTATATGCAAAGCAGAGAAAATGTATATTTGGGGCTACACATGTTGAATATTTGGGACACATCATCACTGATAAGGGTGTGGCAACTGATCCTTCTAAGGTGGAAGCAATGAAAAACTGTCCTGTCCCAAAAACCTTGAAGCAGTTGAGAGGTTTCTTGGGTTTAACAGGATACTATAGAAGGTTTATCAGAGATTATGCCCTCATTAGCCAACCATTGACTGCCCTATTGAAAAAGAATGCCTTCAAGTGGGGAGAATATGCTCAATTGGCCTTTGAGGAACTTAAAAAAGCCATGATGAATGCTCTAGTGTTGCAAATGCCAAACTTTGAAGAAACTTTTGTGATTGAGACTGATGCTTCAGGAGTTGGTATAGGGGCCATGTTATTGCAAAAGGGTCATCCAATTGCTTTTATGAGGAAGGCTTTGGCTCCTAAACACCAGTCCATATCTACATATGAAAAGGAGTTTTTGGCAGTCATATAAGCATTGGAAAAATTGAGGGGATATTTGATGGACAGGCACTTTATAATCAAAACTAATCACTTGAGTCTAAAGTACCTTATAGAGCAGAGGTTCACCACACCAGCTCAGTTGAAATGGCTTCCTAAACTCATGGGTTATGATTATGAAATTATATACAAAAAGTGGTCAGAAAATGTTGCAGCTGATGCCTTATCCAGGGTTCCAAACACTGGTGAAGTTTTACAAATAACTGTGAGCAGCTTGTCAACTGATGTTTACCAAAAGAGTGTGACTGGGTAGACTATACGACATAAAGTTGTAGGCCATTATTTAGAAATTGCAGCAATATCAAAACTAAGTTAAGCACTGTGAGTGGTTTGCACAGAAACTATTAAAGAAAGGGAAGTTAGTGGGAGCTGATGATAAACAATTAAGGTTGGACTTGTTCAATTTCTTTCATGCTGGATCACAAGGAGGACATTCTGGAATGCATACTACATTTAAAAGAATGAGTACGCAAGTCTATTGGAGTAAAATGAGGAGAGAAGAGAAGGAATGGGTGAGAAATTATGGTATGTGTCCAAGGTTTAAACCTGAATCGGTCCCTTATCCAGGTTTATTGCAACCCCTACCTATTCCTGACCAATTTTGGACTAACATTTCCATAGATTTTGTGGATGGTTTACCATTGTCCAAAGGTAAATCAGTATAATGGTGGTAGTAGACAGATTGAGAAAATACAGTCACTTCATTCCTCTAACTCACCCATATACTACAGTGACTGTGGCACAAGCCTTCTTAGATAATGTTTACAAGCTTCATGGCCTTCCTAAAGTGATAGTCAGTGACATGGATACCATTTTCTTGAGCAGGTTTTGGTCAGAACTATTTAAGCTTTTGAAGGTTAATTTGCATATGAGTTCAGCTTACCACCCACAAAGTGATGGCCAGACTGAGGTGGTAAATATATGTCTTGAGTGTTATTTGAGGTGCATGACTGGGGACAAATCTAAGGAGTGGGCTCAATAGGTTCCTCTAGCAGAATACTGGTACAACACTTCTTTTCATACTGCCATCAATAGCACACCATACCAAGTTCTTTATGGTCAAGCTCCTCCTGCTCACATCTCCTACACTGCTGGTGATAGAGCTAATCATACAGTGAGATAGATCATTAACTGCAAGGGAAACTGCAATTAATATGTTAAAGTTTCATTTGCAAAGGGCTCAGGACAGGATGAAGACAATGACAGACAAACACAGGATTGAGAGGGTGTTTGCTATTGATGATTGGGTCTTGTTGAAGCTTCAACCATACAGACAATCCACAATCAGAAAACACAAACACCACAAATTGGCTCCAAAGTATTATGTTCCCTTCAGAGTTATGGCAAAAATTGGACAAGTAGCTTATAAATTGGAGCCGCCAAGTGGTTCTCAAATTCATTCAGTTTTCCATGTATCCCAACTCAAGAAGTTCAGGGGTGATGTTCCACAAGAACCTGCTAAGCTTCCACAATGTGATTCTACGGGGGTCATAGCTATGGCACCATATGCTGTGTTGGATAGGAAAATGGCCAAGAAAGGGAATGTTGCAGCAGTCTGTGTCTTAATTCAGTGGCTCAATGAAGGACCTCAAGATGCTACTTGGGAGTTATATATGAAGATGTGGTTGCAAGGTTTCCAGAATTTGATTTGAAGGCATAAGTTGCTTGTGGTCAAGCGACATTTGAAGGAGTGGGCATTGATATGTGCAAAAATCACATTAGTCAAAAATGGAAAGTCAAACAAGAGGAAGTCAACAAATATCAAACCAACACCTTTTCCCGCCAACACTTTTACATTTCATTTGTATAAATACTGATTCTCATTTATATTTCTTAGCTAATCAATTTGTAAACAAACTATTCTCTCTTGTACAATTCATCTATCAATACAACAAATCATTCTTCTAGTTCGAGTCTCTATTCTTTATTGTCTTGAGCTCCTGTTAGTTGAATAAGATCATCTTCGATTCTTCATTGAATCCTGGAAAGATCATACCACATGTTAATCGAAAAACTTGGATGCATATTGCATGTTGGTCATGTGAATAGAGTTTGCCGGTTTGGTGTATAAAATTAGGAAGATATCTATTGTGGAATGCGACAAGAAAAGTGGGTTTGTGTTTTTTGTTAATTTTTAAATTCAACCCGTACAATTGGTTTAATTTACCCCGGCTTTTTCACATTTTGTTTTCTGTTATTTGTGACACACATATTTTTATTGCTATTTTAATTATCAAACAAAATTGTACAAAGTGTGACTAAAACTATGTTTAATTTTGACTTTAATCGGCCAGTCACGTTGCTCGATTTCGCCTACGTGGCAAAATCGAGATCTCCTATCAGTCCCATTTAAAAAAATAAAATAAAAATTCTTTGACAAAATCACACTGAAATGATGTAATTTCCTTTATTATATTAAAGTGTGTGTATATATATATACATATATATATATATATACATATATATATATATATACATATATATATATACATATATATATATATATACATATATATATATATATATATATATACATATATATATATATATACATATATATATATATATATACATATATATATATATATATACATATATATATATATATACATATATATATATATACATATATATATATATATACATATATATATATATATATACATATATATATATATATATACATATATATATATATATATATATATATATATATATATATATATATATATATATATATATATATATATATATATATATATATATATATATATATAGGGGTGAGTTAAAATAAAAAGATATTTTTTCATAAAAAGAATAAGAAGAATTATTGACCATTGATTTCCTTTATTTAACTAATCAACGGATTAGATTAGTACTATAATACATATAAGTTTTTGAAGGGCAAAAAGGTCTTTTACTCAAAATACATCAACACCATTCTCACTCATTCGTAAGAGCATACGGTATCGTATGTATTTACACGCCAAACGCAAAGAAAGCAACCAATAACACGTTAATTGTTGTACCAAGCAAAGCGCCAACCACAAGCCAAAACTTTTTGAGTTGTTAGAGTGGCTCACGCTATTGGTATTTCTTGGAGGTGTTTGAACTTTTTTTTTGTTGTGTTGTAGTGAATGCATGCAACTGTACTGGTGTTGTTGGGATTCTTGAGATTAAACCATGGTTACAACACATGATTATTCTAAATGTTATGTTTTATGTGTGAGAGAGTTTTGTTTATTTTATGCGTTTATGTTTCTATGTGAAGTGAGTGATATAAAGAAGATGAGTACACATGTTAGTAACTGAGGTGTGTGAGTCATGTAGCATCTTTGGCCAAATGCTTTTTACTACTAAATCCTTCACCAGATAAATATCCATCTTTGAAAACAAATTTTTACAATTGCTTTAGCCATATTTAACCCAATTAAGGGTCATAAATTGCATGCAACAGTATAGTATGAAATAGATAAAATGAAAAAAAAAGTGGGACCCAATAACATGTTAATGGTGTGTTATGAGGGAGGGTGTTTTAGTTATTGGTGTGTTATTGAGGAGGTGATGAGGTGGCGCTGAGGTGGCATACCAATAAGTGTTATCCGCCCTTCCCTCATCTTGTGCTCTAACATAATTCATCATTTAACTCTACACACTTTCTCTCTCTAAAAACAACAACCAAAACCTGATTTCATGTTTAATAATCCAAATATGCATCAAATATTTGTAAATCGAAGATACGAACAGTGATTCCACGGCAATCGAAGTTAAAATTGATGATTTTACAGGGAAAATGGTGTTAGCCGGTTGTAAGTCAACTAAACCTAGTTTTTTTTCTTCATATTATTATAAAGTTGCACGATTTTTTTTCATACTATTCATGAAAATTCTATAGGTTATGATGTTAATTAAATGTATAATTGATTTGTTAATCTCTTTTGTGTTGAGAAGATGTATATCAGATTTGATTTTACATGTTTCATGCATTAATTGATGGCTAATGTGTATAAGTGTTATATAATCTTGGTAGGAATGTGACACGTTTGTTTAATTGTTACTTGTTTGAGGTTACATTTTTTTGTGCATTAAAATTGGGCTAGGTGCGCATTAGTTTTGATAGGAAGTTAGTTAAAGTGATAGGCGATGGAAATCAACATGTTCTAAATGAACATATATGTTTTATTGCATTAAAAATGGATAAGTGAGCATGAGTTTTCTTTAGAAGTTAGCCAAAGTGATAGGCGTAGGAAACGTGTGTTTTTGTGCATTAAATGAGCATTAGTTTTCATTGGAAATTTATCAAAGTGATAAGTGCAAGTAATCAACATATTATCGGTTAAAACTTACACATTTTTTGCATTAAAAGTGGGATAGAAACCCATTAGTTTTCATAGAAAGTTAGTCAAAGTAATAAATGCAAGAAATAAACATGTTCTTGGTTAAGACTTATATGTTTTTGTGCATTACAAGCGGGCTAACGAGCACTAGTCTTCACAGGAAGTTAGGCAAAGTGATAGGTGCAGGAAATCTGCATTTTCTTGGTTAAGACTTATACGTTTTTGTGCATTAAAAACGGGCTAAAGGCGCATAAGTTTTCATATGAAGTTAGTCAAAGTGATAAGTGCAAGAAATCAACATGTTCTCAGTTACAACTTATACGTTTTTGTACACTTAAAGTAGGCTAAATGCACATTAGTTTTCTTAGGAAGTTAGTCAAAGTGATAAGTGCAGGAGATCAAATTGGCTAAATATTCATTAGATTTTGTAAAATATTAGTCAATGTAATATGTTTAGGTAATTGCACCTATTTTGTAAAATAACCTTATTTTGAGCATAAAAATTGACTAAATGTGCAATAGTATTATTTAAAGTTAGTATATTGATATCCTTATGTAATTAGCACACATTTGTATGAATTAACCTTGTTTTGTGCAACAAAATGGACGAAATATGCATCGGTTTTAATAGGAAGTTAGTAAATTGATATCATTAGGTAATCAACATGCCTTTGCATAAAAATAGCATTGTTTTGCACATCAAAATGGGGTATATGTGCATTAGTTTTCATAGTAAGTTAGAATAAGTGACATCAATAGGTAATGAACATGCCTTTGTATGAAATTGCATTGTTTTGTGCATTAAAAATGGGCTAATTGTGCATTAGTTTTCATACGAAGTTATTTTTGTGCATATAAAAGTCACAGGAAAAAATTTTGCTGTAAATGTACACAAATACTAGTAAACGCATACATTTAGTAATTAAGATGTAGCATTCTGTTGGTTAATTTAATAACAGGACATAGTGACAACCTCAATGTATTATTCCGGTCTATATCTTGACCATTGTCTCTCATTCACCACTTAATGGTGCTATTTTATGTTTTAGGTAATTAACAACGCCTTTTATATGAAAAGCATTGTTTTGTGCATCAATATGGGCTAAATGTGCATGTTTTCATAAAAATTTACTAAAAGTGACATGCTTATATAATCGACACACCTTTGTTTAAATTAACACTGTTTTGTGCATTAAAAATGGGCAGGTGACTTGATTAGGTAATCAACACACATTTTGTATGCAATAAGTCTTTTGTCCTTTAAAAATGGGCTCAATGTGTATTAGTTTTCACATAACGTTAGTAAATTGATATCCTTATGGAATCATCACACCTGTTGTTTTGTGAATTAAAAATGGACAACGGTAAGAATGAAGATTTTTTTTATTTAAAACATAAATGGGGAAAGCTTCATGAAGCTTGTAGGGCATAAAACATCATATTTAAACAATTTATATATTAAAGGATTTATCAATATGTGCATAAAAAATGATATTTTTTGTATCATTATGATCTTCATAGATTGAGCTTTTCGTGAAGTACTTGGTAAAAGAAAGAGAACCCAGATTGACTATATTGATTGTGGTTTCTTTATTTCACATCATCTGAAAGCATATCTCGGACATGAAACAAAGATCTGTAAATGTGGATTGAAGGATGAGGTGGAAGATCTACAAAGCGAGATTGATGATGGCATGTCTTAGTTCGATTCCATATTATTTTAAAATAAAATGATTGTATTGTTGTTGGATTGTATTTCTTTAGAAATGGGATGTATATTCATGCAGACTTATATCTTAGTTGAATTGTGTTCAGGTTGAAATTTTGTGTAAAGAAATGATATCACTTTTGGCAATAAACAAATCTTTGTATCTCTTTTATGTACTTTGTTAAGAATATTATTGTTTATTAGGTTTGAATCGTTGATCGAAATAAGCTTTTTGAGATAAAACTTTTTTGTCCATGAAAATTGGACTAAATATGCATCATTTTTCAAATGATGTTGGTAATAGTATTATGTTTTCATTTTTATCGGCATGAGTCGTTTGAAATAAAGCTGTTTTGTGCATGAAAATTGAGCGAAATGTGCATCACTTTTCGTATGATGTTTGTAAAAGTGTTTTGTTTCTCTAATCAGCCTAAGTTATTTAAAATGAAGTTGTTTTATGTATGAAAATTGGTGAAATGTGCATCAGTTTTCTTACGATGTTAAAAGTGTTATGTTTTTCCGGTCAGCCTGAGTTGTTTGTAAGAAAGTTTTTTTTGTGCTTGAAAATTGGCCAATGTGCATTAGTTTTCGTATAATCTTTGTAAAAGTGTTATGATTCTCTCATTGACCTTAGTTGTTTGAAATAAAGTTGTTTTGTGCATAAATATAAGCGAAATGTGCATTAAATTTTCCAGAATGACAACACACTAAAATTTATAACTACAAGATAGGAAAAAAATATTATACATTTTTTTCATTTGTCCAATTAAGGCGGGCCTCCAATCTTCATCTAATCATCCAAACTTCGAACACGATATCCAACAACTCGTTTATTACAGCTGATTACAAGATTCTATTTATTCAATATCACAAAATCATTTTCAAATCGCATATCCAAACACTCCATCATCTTAAAGGCATAGTATAATTTAATAAACGATTCTTTTGATACACAAATAGGTTGTAAAACTAAAATAAGCAGCATGCATATCTATTGCATGCATTCTTATCGATGCCTGAATCTTCTTGTTTGGGAAATTCTACTCTCTTTTAAAACCACGAAACAACTCTTTTATCATTGTGAAAGCTTCATTGGACCAATATTGTAATAGAAACTTGGAATTAAAGTAGAATTCCAAGAATACGTTAAGAGTGGGATATCATCCTCATCACAAATGAATGATTGTGCTCTTCTTCAAAACCTTAAACTCTTGACTCCTTATTCTCATCTGCACATTACAATAACACTGATAAGCATAACGAGATGTACTGTAACACTACTTTATGCATCAAATTTTACTATAAGTCTAACAGATGTATTTGATACATAACCAACTTTTCATCAAATTTTGAAAAAATAATAACACTACTTTGATACATAACTAACTTTTTATTTGTTTATCAAAAGAATCGTTTATTAAATTATACTATGCCTTTAAGATGATGGAGTGTTTGGATATGCGATTTGAAATACAATAGTAACACTACTTTGTGCATCAAATTTTAATATACATACAAATTTTACTATAAATCTATGTATCCAATTTTACTATAAATCTATGTATCAAATACACTAATAACACTACTTTGTGCATCAAATTTTAATATACATACAAATTTTACTATAAATCTATGTATCCAATTTTACTATAAATCTATGTATCAAATACACTAATAACACTACTTTGTGCATCAAATTTTACTATACATACAAAACTTGTTTCAAAAAAACTAGTAACGCTAATTTTCATATTAGATACACTAGTAACACTAATTTGTGCATCAAATTTCACTACAAATACTTATTTGCATCATATACGTTAATAACACTAATTTATACTCTCTTTTTTTCACCAATATCACAAATTTATTTATCCAACAAACTAAATTGCAATTAAAAGAACTTAATCTGATGTATAATATAAAAACAAAATAAACAAACTCATAAAAAAAACCACATACCTTGATTATTATAAATATGAGTCAATAACATTCTCAATTAATTCGAACTTCAACTTTTTGTTAAGATTAATCAATGGCATTAATCACAATATGTATCTCAATGCGATTAATTGAGATTTCGTTATGCTAATCGACCGAAGATAGCAATAAAATTGTTAATATGATCGAAGATTGTGATAAAACTGTGAAGATCTTGATGATTTAAGCTTTTTTGATCATTGATTGTAATAAGTTATGATTGATCAGTTTGTAGTACTTTGGTGATGATTGATCAAGTAAGTGAGTTTATTTGTCAAACGTTTTATTGATTCATTAGATCGTAAGATTACTTTTATACCCTTAATAGTTAGTTAGGGTTAGAGTTAATCTCATCCATTGATTTTAAATCAATGGTAAAAAATCATTCTTATTTTTTTTTACCAAAAATCATCTTTTTATTTGATCCACCCATATATATATATATGTATATATATATATATGTTGTCAGTTTTATGTACCGAATAAATTGTCTGAATTACAAAAAATTATTGTTATAACCTTTTATTTGAAATAAGATTAAAAAATAAAAAAATGACTATGTAAAAGTAAGGGTGTGTTTGTTTCATTAAGATGTTTTGGGTCTAAATCTGACTACCACATCTTACTGGTAAGAGGTGACTAGAAAGTCTAAATCTGAACAAAATAATGTTGTTTGTTTTTGCATAATTGTCCAAATGATTTTAAGTGCTCGTTTTTGCAATATGTTTATTAAACCAACGCAATGCGATAATAAGTAACTTATGTAAATATGAAACAAGACTTTTTATCATAAATATAGCATAGTTAATAAATAATCAAATATATTATATAAAGTTTACAAAACGAGTAAAAGGCAGTACGACAAGTCCCCCACCTCTTACTGAGTAAGATGTTATATGTCTAACTGGGTCTTACTCAAAAGAAAAAAACAAACGAGCAAAACGTCTGCCCTCCTCTTACTGGTAAGAGTAAGAGGGCTAGTAAGAACTTTTTTTTAAAAAACAAACACACCCTAAGATAAACAGGATTACATGTTGATTTAAGCACTAACCAAACATCTTTTTACTTAATTAACTCACCTATTTTTGTTATCAAAACTTTACCTAAATTAACAAAACGAAACCAAAACAAAACTAGAAAAAAGACGCGTCAATTAACCACCTCTCGTCATCTTCTCCGGCCATTCAGCTGCCGCAACGCCATCAGTTAACCACCGTTCTTCATCATCATCATCATCACACACACTATATACTAACTAACAAGTGATGGAAGATGATGATATGGTGCGTGAATGCAAGGTGACTTGTTGTTTTCATCTTGTTTATTATTATTATTTTTTTCTATTAGTGGTATAATAATCTTATTATTTGCATTTAGCTGTTAATTTATTGACTCAGACAATATGTACATTGCATAGCAAGTGTTCGATAAAATGACTAGCAAAATTTAACTAGGTTACATGTATAAATTTATTAGGCTGATCAAATGATTGTTTCTTCAACTTCTACTCGGAGTAGCCGCATTTTTGTTTCATGTCAAAGGTAGTTTCCGTAAGGAACATGAGAAAACAATTTCACTTTAAGGTTTTTATAAAACGCACAGATTAGAACTCCTCTATTCAAAAGAGGTTATTTTGCAACAAATATCAACGTTCAACGTTAAGGATATGATTTTGTTACAATATTACTCCTAATAGCTTAAAAAATCAATTACTGCACAAGGATACCAAGATAATATAAATTCAATGATAAAGTTTTTGTACATTGTTAGTTTGCCGTTAGTTTTTTTGTAGTGTGTATTATTACATATTAGACATCTACAAGTTATCCTGTCAAAGGTTCGCTCTAATTAGGATAACATAATTGGTATCTGAATTAGGCACTGTTTTCTCGATTATACGTAAAGGCACATCCTTTGTTCTTGCATTTTCTTGCGTCATTACTCACTAATATGACCGCTTTATCATTGGTGATACATTTCTTTCTAGATTGTTTTCTGTTCATGTGTTCTTTTCCTAAAACAACATGATTAACTTTCCTTCTGTATAATATGTTTGTACGTATTTTATATGCTTCTGTAATACATACGTAGTAGTAATTTTTATTTTTATTTTTATTTTTTTATTTTTTTATTTTTTTAATTTTTTTATATCATCTTTCAGAAAAAGTTGGCACGTTTTAGATTCAAAGAGCTCAAGGATGTTCTCAGCCATCTTTGTCTTCCAAAGACTGGAAGGTATCAGGTATATTCTCTATTGCATCAATATGAACCTCCTGATTAGGATCTTGCGAACGCCTTAGGTAGATCATAGGCTGAAGTGACTGTTTTATTAAATCTAAAGCCATTTGCTAGTATTGTGGTCACCTTGGTATTTTCCTTATGTGGCCATTGAGATTCTGGTATATATTCATGCTTGTTATTCAGCTATCATTCGTTATGTGACTGTTGTAGGACTGTACTTGACCATATTTTCTTGAGTTCATGTGCATTTTTATTATCTACATAAGAAAACCTATGGAAAGCATTAAAGTTCTGCTAAATGTGCGGTTAGGAACTTCACAGTATAGGGTCAAGAAGTTGTTGCACAAAAATACAAAGTCTGCTAATTAGTGCAAATTTGCTTTAACTTGCTCATTGCCTCTTCTTTACTGGTTAATGGTGCAACATGTGTTTTTTCACATGTGTTGATAATCGGCTCAGATGAGTCGAAATAATATTCAGTTATAAGAATTGTGGAGAAATAGAGAAACTAAATTGTTTAACATTCAAAATCTAAATTACATATCATAAAGTATGTATTTATAGACTAACTAAACTTTTAGGCTAACTGATCTTGAATTTCAGCTAACCTTCCCGCCTAGAAAGCATGTTCCATGAAATGGTTTGTAGCAGATTTTCAAGTCTCACACTACCATGCAGACACAGACACAACACAGATCGTCTAGAATTTACATTTTCAGTTTAGGGTTGTAATTGACTGACCAAAATAACTGCTATTTTTGGCACAACCCTATGATTTTTTCAGTTTAAGCCTGAATGTAACCTTTTATTATATAAATACACAAGAGAAAAAAATCTGAGCAATGAGTGTATAGAAAGTGTAAGCTAAGTATTGTTAGGAGTATACGCTTAAACTGTCAAATAAGCAGCATGCTTTCATTGTAAATATAGTACCCTTAATCGTATTACCAGCAAACCATTGCTTCGCCGTGATTGCCATCATGTTTTAATGATTACATGGGCAATCGTATGATTGTTGTTGGTGCTTGAATATATGATTAGACAGTGGACCATAATTTGGTGTTGGTTAGTATTTGTGAGGCACAAGTGCGCAACATCTTTGCATGTCTGTGATTGGTAATGGTCACAACCCCTTAATGGCAGGCCTAATTTGTTTACTGACTTAATTTACTACAATGCGTCCTTGTGGTTGGTGGCAGGGTTATTGTTCAGTAAAAGTTATGTTTTGTCAACTCTTAGATTTTCAAGTGTATTTGTCTGATAAAAGGGAATAAAATTGATGCAGGTTTCATAGTTTTTTACTTTCTGCTATGTATACCTGATTATACATTTTCTTGTGCAACTTGAAGTGCGTTTTATTTAATGTAAACAGAGTTGGATGGACAAGCGTAATAAACACGACTACATTGTATTGAATTGATAATTATTAAAGAGATTACAGCGGAACTTATAGAGGACATAGAAAACCTAATATCTAAACGGGCCTAACTAAACTAATCTAACACGGGCCTGCCTAATAAAGCCTACTATTAATTCTAACATTTAGTTTGTTTATTTTGTATGCTCTGCATATTCAGTGCTCTTTCACTTTCAATCTTTACCAATTACCATCCATCATCTACGTAATACTATGCTGACAAACATAGTCATTTTTTTATTTGTAAATACTACTACGTATTAATTATGCATGGCATTTTCGGCACATATATTTCAAGTGGACGATAAGTTTGCTTTATTGCGTATTTTTGTATTACACAGGAGCTAACGGACAGGATACTAGCTTTGCTTTCTAACGAAGAAGGTAAGGGCATTATCATTAAATTCTGACTAACTGAATCGTATCATTAATTTGTATCTTTTGGAATCTATTTCAATGTTTATTGTTTTCTTCTGTTGGCTGAGTTGACTGCATGTGACTAACGGGTATCGAACCCTTTACCCAAAAAGAGTTGACTGCATGTTCGTTTCTGCATCTGAGTTCGATAAATGCCTTGTACTTTGATTTTGAATATAGTCCATACTTCTTTTTTTTATATATCCTTAACTATTAGCTTAAAAATAAGTTAAAATATGTAGACATGTTTTAAAGAAGAAATCACACTGTTTGCTCTTTTAATGGGTGTACTTGTTTCAAGGAAGAAATCACACTGTTTGCCCTCTTATATCGAATCTGTTCCTGGTTGAATTTCTTTATAGCTGATGTAGTCTCTATTGTAAACTCTCTGTGGAATAATGATGGCCTGATTACAGTCTTTCATCATCTTTCGTAATTATTTGTTTTTTGGCTCTTAATTCAGTTAGATACTACTTTTTTTGTAGCATCAGATCTGAAGAACAAATTAATTCAAAAGGAAGACGTAGCTATGCTAATTAATGACATTTATAGGTAAGTGTTTTATAATTTATTCTGAGTTTAACGTTATTGTCAATCAGCTATATGCAGAACAGATGATGTTCTTGAGAACAAAATGACTACAATATTTTAATATATCACTAGATGTACTGTTCCATATACCTTGCTCCCTAAATCGTGTGTAACTATTTGGCTCCCTCATTTTACAAAAATAAGAGAACATCAATTGTTCCTACCACTATTTACGAAAAAAACATCGTTTCAGGAAAATGACGATCACAGGGACAAATGGTCCAGTAACTGAGCGAGGCTGTGTGTGGATCAGAAAAGAAGTAATTGTGGATCAGAAAGTGCGCTGTCCATGTCGTGGTTCAGCAAAAACAGAATTCATGATTCAGGTTTTTCACTGCTGACTTTTCTTTTGCTTTGTCCATAGTCTTTGTTCTCTCAATTTCTTATGTGAACATATTTAAACTCATTTGCTTTACCATACAAGCCTTGTAACATATTTACATATCGCTCTTCAAAGACCAGGGACAAAAATTGATACAAATCATTTGTGAGCAATTGCAACACAACATATTCATTTAATTTGTACATAAAAGCACTGTACAGATATTGGTTGATATTATGAGTTTGGATGATAGTCATATTCTTTCCTAAGATGTTGATGTGTCCCAGTATTTGTAAATGTGTGGTCCTTCCAATTTTTGCACTTGCTTGTTTATGTGTCACTGAGTGGCAGTTGTTATTTGGATCACAACTTTTGCTTATGTCGAGGTTGTTTCTGCTCAGTGTTCAGATCCACAATGTCATATTTGGCAACACATTCCTTGTGTCGTTATCCCAATGGAGTTAACTGAGGGAGCTCCACCTGCTACTTCCCAACATTATTGTGAAGTTTGTCGGATCGATCGATGTGACCCGTATGTATCATCTTCCTTCTTATTTTTCTGAACTTTGTGGTTATTGTTTCCTGTGTTTTATGTGGTTTGCATTACATAATTATTTTTCTTCCTCATGATTTGTCTATGTTATCTGCTGATACGAGTCTAACAAGACGTGGTTAACAGTTGATTTTTAGTAGTGCATGCATATGTTTAGTGGGACACACATATCCCACGTCCTTTCTTTACATGATCTCATGTTCATTGCATGCTTTATTTTGTCTAGCAAATAACCGCATGTAACTGCATGTTTCTTTCCTATAAATACTTGTAACTCATTTAGATCGGATATGAATAAAGAAGAATATTAAAGTCTAGTTTCCTCTCTTATTATCTTGGAGTCTTGCCCGCTCTAAAGGCCTTAACAATCCGTCTCTTTAATCTACTTCTTGGGAGATTGACCATCTCAAATCGGTCTTCTATCAATGGTGCTTTCATTGAGACAAGGCTCGTTTTAAGGACGGGGGTATTGATACGAGTCTAACAAGACGTGGTCAACAGTTGGTTTTTAGTAGTGCATGCATATGTTTAGTGGAACACACATATCCCACGTCCTTTCTTTACATGATCTCATGTTCATTGCATGTTTTATTTTGTCTAGCAAGTAACCACATGTAACTGCATGTTTCTTTCCTATAAATACTTGTAACTCATTTAGATCGGATATGAAAGAAGAAGAATATTAAAGTCTAGTTTCCTCTCTTATTATCTTGGAGTCTTGCCCGCTCTAAAGGCCTTAACAATCCGTCTCTTTAATCTACTTCTTGGGAGATTGACCATCTCAAATCGGTCTTCTATCATCTGCTTATTGAAAACATTATCAATGAGTGTGGCTTGACATTCCTATAGCGCCATATTTAAAAGTAACCACAAGATCCAAGGCAATCCCAAAGATAGCGAAACTCAATCAAATGTAAACAAGGATGGTGAAATTTTAGTATACAACCATCTGTACAAGAAAGAAATAACTGGAACGTTTTAACAAAAAACGCAACTGAGTTTAGGTGAAGGTTTAATCAAGTGTCTTTGGAGCTACTAAGCTATAGTAATGTATGTGCATGATGGGGTGCGCAAATGACAAGTTTACACAAAATTGGGGCTGTAAGAAACCTCATTTTGGCTGCGGATCCACATATGAGACTCAACTTTATGCTGTTTGAGCGTTGGCATATGGATCTCGTGTTTTTATTCATACATGGATGGGCACTTTTGTCTTTGTGATTGAATTATTGACACCATATCATTTGTTATAGGTGAAACCTAGCAGCGTGTTGATATCGAGGGAAAATACATAATAAATATTTCACAGAGCACATAGTTACGCAGAATAACTTCCATTATCTGATATATGTGTGTGTGCGTGTTTTAGGATGGATACTTACATCGAGCATTTGTGTCCAGCACTAAAATAACTAAAAAGCCCATCTGAACTCTAATGAACTAGGGAAATAAAATAATAAAACAGATATATCCTTTAGGAACATATAGAGACATATGCATGATGAGGAGTTTTTTGAATGGGCTGGACTTAGTAAAATGATTTTTTTGGCATACCAATTTTTCATCACCTTTAATTCAATACTTGTGTAGTTATATGTGTTGAGGAAGATCTTTATACATTGAAGTTCTTTTTTGCTTTTTCTCATATAGAGGTGGAACAGTTGATTTAGTTTTTATTTTGCACATTTAATCTGATCAGATTTTGGAAGACTTTGGCACACCCTATATATCCCGTAAAGATAGGTGACTCAAGTATGCAAGATGATGTGTAAGTCAACTAGTTTTTGTATCTTCACTATCGCTTGACTGTTTGTTTCTTAAGGCTCATGCAACTTAAAGCAATCGACTAATGTTTATGAGATTTTATGCTAATTAATCTCGTCAATTAAGAAAGTGAACTTAGCCTCGTAGTTTGCCTAGAAAGGTTTGTGGTCTGTGCATAGATAAATTAATCCTTAAAAAGTAGTCTGAGATTTTCTATCAGGATTTAACATTCCATTACATCATGCACGTTTTCCTTTGTTATAGTTACTAGGATTTATATATTACACTAATACATTGATATTTCGAACTGAGCTGAATATATCTTAGATTTGTGTTTCTTAGTTCACAGCCTCTACATATGGAAGCAAGCTTCCAATTTACTAGGGAAAATGTACATATCCTGAAGAATGCAGGATATGATGTACAGGTGGGATTCATTTTATAACAGTTACAAATGGAATGTTTCATTATTACAATTTCAAATTGAAGTATCATCTTCCTTCTCTTGAGCAGGCATGGTGCGTTCTTCTCAATGATAGTGTTCCATTCAGGATGCAGTGGCCTCGATATTCGGATCTAAAAGTCAATGGTATATTGGCTTTTACGGACTTTTAATTTTTTCGTTGTGTAGAAACAATTGTGAATTATGGCTGGTCTCAATTGGAGCCAGATAGTTGTATATAGAGGAAATGATCAAAGTAACCGTTTTGGCAATTATATATTACAAATTAACCACAAAAATTTATGATTATTAACGACTAACCATTAATATCACAAAGTATTTGGGTACTTGAATTCTGAAACATATCTTACAGAATACAAATTCTCATTTTCACAGCCTACCTCCAGTCAATTTTTCAGTTATGAAATGTGCTTCTGTGTGTATTAATTTGTTTCCTTCACATGGTCTAATTTTGGAAACTCCTCATATTTATTAATTTGACTTTCTTAATGATTTCCTTATAAGTTTTAAAATTAACATTATAGGTCCGCATAAAATAAAATGGTCCGCAAATTATGAGGGCTTTTGGAGACATAATTTTTTTGAACATTTTCGTAGCCTTTGCAAAATAATTATAATGCCTGCAATATTCTGGAGAGGCAATTAAGTTTATTAATAGCTAACTACAAGTGGTTAGGAGTCTTCCCTTTATTGATTCTACATTTATTTTGATACGATTTGCTGCAAGTTTATCTCCTCATAGATACCCCATGTTAATAGTAATCATATTCATTTTGCTGCAAATTATTTCCTTTTTATTTCCTTTTATGGATTTTTTAAAGGGGTCTATTTCATGGTTCTAATTCTCCTATTAATTGAGCTTTTATGATGGAATGTTATATGCTGTTGTTAATAGGGTGAAAATCATCAAATAGTAACCATCAAACTTCATATCAACCATAAAAACCATCAAAGTTTCAAAACTGTTCCATTCTTATGTAATTTTTATGTTAGAGTGACCTGAATAGAACACTTCTCAAACTTGGTTACTATTTTGTGGTTATTGTTTATGTTTAGTCATGCATTAACGGGTTGTACATAAAGTTGGTTGAAATTAGTTGAATGTAGGGGGTGGGTGTTTAAAATTAATGTACAACATGTTAAAGCATAAATTGGTACTTTAAGCACAGTAATTTGGAAAATTACATAAGAATGAAACACTTTTGAAACTTTGATGGTTTTGTGATTAGTAGAAAGTTTGAGGTATCAAATTAGAACACTCATGAAACTTGATTACTATTGGGTGACATACTCCCTTGTTAATATTACATAATTGAAATTTAAATATGCACATGCACCTCTAGGACACATATGTCTGATCAATAATTGAGGGAATGTGATGGTAGACTGAAAATCATGATTATGAACTCTAACGATTATTAATCGATTCTCAATAAGCTTTATATATTTCAAGGTACCCGTGTTAAAACGATCGATAGACCTGGATGGAAGATGCTTGGGGCCAATGGTCGTGATGATGGTCCATCAGTAAGTTATTTGTCATCTCACTTATATCTTCCTTGATAATAGGGGGACTTATGTTCTCTAACAACTTTTAAGAAACTATTTTTTTTCCTCAGATTTCAGTGTTTCTGGTGGAGGGATCTAACAAGATATCTTTATCTGGTTCTGATACTCGAACTTTTTGCTTTGGTGTTAGACTAGTAAGGCAAAGGACCTTTCAGGAGGTACCTTCACTTATCTTGCATACGATGTCTCAGTTCTTACTGTTATTATACTGAACACTCTAATAACATGATTGTCATCAGACTTTTTTTAAGTTATTTATTTTGTTTAACATGTTAATTTCCTTCTACTTCATATTCCCTTAGTCATTTGTTCACTTCATTCGAAGGTCATCAGCTTCATTCCTAGTGAACAAGAAGGTGAATCCTTTAGTGAAGCTGTTGCCCGTGTTTGTCGTTGTGTTGGTCGTGGATTTGCTGCTGCTAATGATGACGACAGTAGTGATTTGGATGTTATTGCGGACAACGTCACAGTTAATCTGCGTTGCCCTGTAAGTCTTCCGAACTTTCCACATGTGGTCTTAGTGATAAATGTGAACAAACTGTATCTGATAGCTGGTGCTTAACTACTCAGCTGTCTTTATTTCCATGAATTTTTTCACTTTAACAAAAAAATAAGATCTCTATATGGTTTGTGCTTAGCATCATTACCTTCTTTGTGTTGCTCTTAGTATACCGATTTAACCGTGCCTGGTTTTTTTGTTATAATTTTGCCTTTTG
This sequence comes from Chrysanthemum makinoi, assembly GCA_910596185.1. NCBI lineage: Eukaryota > Viridiplantae > Streptophyta > Magnoliopsida > Asterales > Asteraceae > Chrysanthemum > Chrysanthemum makinoi. The sequence goes on from OU343217.1 coordinate 133,622,103, forward strand.
TTGATTCTAATGGCAGATGAGTGGGTGTCGGATGAAAACTGCTGCTAGGTTTAAAGGATGTGCTCATCTGGTAGGTTTTGATCTCCATACTCTTGTTCAGATTAACCAGCGGTCTAGAAAGGTAAGTCCTTGCTATATTTTACTGTTCTGTATTTAGACTTAATTTTCAGGTTAATTGCATAATCAGGGGACCAATTTTGATCTGATCACTGTTTTGGGTAAGTAATTTTATTTAAGAAAATGGGATTTTAGACGACACATAAGTCATAGTCAACATGGTAAAAAGTTACTAATCTCAGACTTACTGGAAGTTGATCACTTTAAATAATTATTCTCTGTATTGATGGGTTCATTTTGGCCTTAACTAGCTGGTTCACTTTTTATGTAATTAGCCCTTCCTTTTCTTACATAATTAGATTTTGCCTACGATATTTTCTTTTTTTTTTTCCTTATTTTTTCTCTTTCCAGTGGCAATGCCCTATTTGTTTGAAGAACTATTCCTTGAAGGACATCGTAATTGACCCCTATCTAAATCTGATTGTGAAGATGGTAATTTCATCATTGCCTCTTTCATTTTGTTGCAGTTATATTGATTATAAATCCTAACTGCCTAACATAATGTACTTTTTTTGTATTATTTACTCGCATGAAAGATGCGCACTTGTGATGAAGATATAACTGAGATCGAAGTGAGGTCTGATGGTTCATGGCGAGCAAAGATTGGACATCCAATTATGGAACTAGGACAATGGCACGTTTCAGATGGATCGTTATGTAAATTTGATTCAAATATAAATTGTACGCCATACAACAACTATAAATTAACATCTGGAATCATCAACAGAAGTTCATCATCATTAAGATATGAGAGTGTCATTATCCTTAGTGATTCAGATGAAGAGGATGATGGTACGGTTTCTGCACCAGGAGCTTCAATACCTCGTGAATCACCCATTGGTAGCTCTAGTGCACTCACCAACAAGAGTTCCTTATCATTAGGAGATCAGAGTGTCATTGTTCTTATTGATTGGGATGAAGACGATGATGATACGGTTTCTGCAACAGGAGGCCCCATACCTGGTCAATCACCCAATGGTAGTTCCAGTTCACTAACCCAGAAAAGCTCTTCATCAATGGGACATCATAGAGTCATTGTTCTTAGTGATTCGGATGAAGAGGATGTTGATTCAGTTTCCGCAACAAGAGTCTCCATAGCTGGTCAATCACTGATGTGCAACTAGCAGATGCCAGCTGGTATGTCATCTTAGAACTCTTCAAACGTCTTTTATCAGCATTGGCAAAATGGGTGGATTGGGTAACTGAAGGTTGACTTGGAAACACTTTTTGTGGGTTTTAATTTCTTGAATCAACTTATATAGCTCGTCCATATGTTTTTCCGAGTGGAAAACAATATTATAGTAGTGGCTCAAAGTCTCAATTACTCATGTATTAAGGTGTATATAGTGGTGAGCGAGTCTTTGCCTATCTTTGCCTTTAGAAAAAGTATTATTTTATATCGGTAACATTACCCGACTAACACATTGTTATTGTCCATTTTATTGTTAAGTCGCTGCTCAGGTTCACAATTTTCAGCAATCAGTGTAATCATAGTAGAAGGTTCTGAATATGGGGGTTAACAGCTCATTTATTCTCAAAATGATTATCTAAGGGATTGAGCTTATTTATTTATTTCCCTTAAAACAAAACACTGGCCATTTGAACTAGATTTACCTAAACATCTTCAAAATTCTTAATAGCTTTGTCAAAATACAATAACCTATTAAGCAATAAGCACTCAAAATAAGTTTCGTAACCACCTCATGACTCACATATATCAACATTTCTCACCTTCGATGTAAGATACATTTAATGGGTTACGCAGTTAATTAATAAGAATTTTACTACATTCATATATCATTAGTCAAATATGTTGAATTATTAGAAAATGATTGGGACTCTGGTGTGTTTGGCATCTAGTTTATGAGAGCTTGAGCTCTTAAAATAAGACAACTTCCAGAATGAACTTTGTTCTTTTGACAAACTTATGAGAGATGTATAAGACCATAAGCTCAAAAAAGATAAGGTCTTTGGAATCAGCATCCAAGAGGAGCTTGAGTTCAAAAGAAAATTCGTTTGGTACCCACGCATTCGTATCGTTAAATAATATTTGCAAAAAAAATGTAAAATCAAAAAATCGTTAAACAACATTCGCTTCTGAGACCGCTGCTTTGCGCGGGTGCCATGCTAGTCTTACTAAATTGCACTAACCTTCCTTATCATCTTGCTTAGTTAAAGCTTATACTTATCAAGCCATAGGAACTGCTTGGTAACAAGATTATCTTCTCTAGGAAGGTATCTTAATCACGAAGGAACCGGAGTTGTCTATTGACATTTTTCTTGTCATTAGAAAGACACTCATAAGTGCATTAGAGGTACGTTTTCCTACTTATCTCTAAAATAATATTAGCTTAGAAAATTAAAGTTGTTTACATAGGAAATTATATGATTACTTTTTTTTACATACTCATATATTACACGTAGCTTCGTTAGGAAACTTTTTTTGTATACGTGTTACTCTTCCGTCTATAGTCTAGGTTTATAAACTTGTGTCTTATTTTACTTAAACTAAAAATCATATCTTTCTAATAATAAAACAAAACACAAATCTCAAAAATTCCTCATTCCCCATAAATATCCCTTCCTATCGTCTAACTCCACCAAACCCTCATTTTTCAAATCTTCCACTTCCAAAAATTACCTCTCATTCAAACTTCATCTTCCTTCTCATCTCATCCCATTTCAAATCCAAACCAAGGAAGAACTTCATCATCATGGTTTACATTGCTTTCGTACTCATCGCCTTGACACTCATCGCTCTCGTGTTCCCCATGATTAAGTTTTCTTATGGAGACATGTACTTTGTGTTGTTAATCTACATTGGTGTTATATACCCAATCCTTTGTATTATTCTTAGCATTGAAATGAAATTTAACTAATGTTCTAGTTTATCTAGTTTATTTTTCATATTTTTTTGTCATTTTTCTTTTACTCTTTGTCATTCGTACTTTTTGAGATACTCTAGAAACCGACAATGCATGCTAAAGTAAATATTGGCTAAAATACATGTCCTTGTATAAACCTACAAAATGCAAAAATCTAGTTTTTCGTCAAAACCCTTTTTCTGTCACTGCAGATCCACGAATCCCGGTAGTACAACTAGCCGGATCCCTCTTGGAAGGGAACCGTGAGAACCGTCTTTCTGGAAAATAGTTTCTCATGCAAGATAAAAAACGTTTTCTTCCTAAAAGAAATATTTCACTAGAAGGTTTAATATTAAGTGAGCTAATTGTCATTGTTAATAGATATCTAGTAAAAACGTTAGGTGATCATCTTTTGTGCTTTAACGAATCTCATTCTTTTCACTTCCATAGGTCTCGTCATGTCTCATGAGTATGAGTTCGACTTTTCACTCACTTATGTTTACATCCCTAACATCTCTCTTGAGCCCAACACACCTGGCAATCATGTCCGTGGGTTCAATAATCTCGAAACTCGTCACTTCCATGAAGGACGTATTGTCGACACACCTCTACTATACTAAGAAGGTATCAATACCTCTTTCCGAACTATAGGACTAGAATGTCTTCTCGGAATTAACGAGAAAATCTGTCCGAGGTTTGTATTGGAATTCTTCCGTCAAGTTGAACTCGTTCGTAACGAGGATCGATCTCTATCTCTTTGGTTTTGGATCAAAAACCAAAAGTTTGTTTTAACCCTTGGGGCAATTTGCACACATTCTCCGAATTCCAAATCATGGACAATGTGCCTTCACTGAAGATTGGTCTCTTGATTCTCTCTTCAACCATCGTGAAGAAAATAGTCCACATTGTTCACACATACCTTCCCCTCAAGACTTGACTCGCGTGTTATGCAAACCTCGACCCTATTACTCTGATACAAACATTATCTATACACGGGACATCTGAGAAGAGTACAAGCCTCTCGCACTCATCCTACGTGAAAATGTTTGGAGTCTTAGGGGAAATCGAGAAATCCTTCCCGCTTGTTGTGCTTACATAATGTATTGTTTGCTAACACAACAACCATAAAATCTCGCCTATTTCTTCGCAAGGCGAATTGTAAACCTTCAAGGCAACAAGAACAAACTAATCCCTTATGGAATGTTCTTGACACCCCTTTATCATCACATCATGTACTTTCACCCTCAATTTCAAAGTCCGTTGTACGTACTCGTAAATAAGATGATGGAACCTCTTAACACATCTCTCATGAAGTCTTTCTTCATCCCTGAATCGACAAATACTCATCATCCATTTGACGATCCATCTAGCGAAAACGCTCAAGAGACTTAGTTTTCTTTCCAAATAGGCTCCATCCTTAGATTTCATCTTTTATCACTGTAATGTAATGTCTCTCATGAAATAAAACATTTAACGTTTGATGTTTCAATTATATTATTGTTCAAACTTCTTAGAAAACACTGGCCTTGAAATACGATGCCTTGTGCAACCTTTGCATACCTTTTGTAAATGTACTGTTTTGCATGAGCCGGATCCCTCACCTTGTACTAGACGGATCCCTTCACTTAGGGAATCGTGGGATCCGGGTAAATATAAATGCAATTGCAGTCCTTATACTTCAAACCATGACCTTAGATTACTTCACACTACCTAAACATAGTGCCTTAGGATCACTTAAGTCTTTCTCCCGCTTAGTAAGTGTCACACTCACTCCTATCTCATTAAGGATCACCCTCAAGGTACTTTTCAATTTGTCATTTCACCAAAACTTATCATTCTTCCGCTCCTATACTCACATATCATCTCTTACATGTCAACACATCTAGTTTTGTAAATCTATCAATTTTAGCAAATTGATTTTAGTCATCCTTACCTCAAAATGGGTCAAATTCTAGTTTTTCCATTTCCTATAACTTTTAAGATATTCTCCAAAAATTATCTTAAGTTACTATCTGGTCTCTAGGATCATTTAGCTCCACTTGACACTCTCAAATTTTTAGTGTCATCTTTGGTCATTCATTGGTACTCATAAAAGTTTCATTTTCTTCCATAAAAGGCAATCATTAACTACATCACTCATTGCCCTTGATCATCTAAGTACCATTTAATTTAAGACACTTAGGAAGACTGAAACACTCAAAAAGGTATAGGTATTAGACCTTACAAACATCATTTTATTTTTTTTTAGCTGCTGAGAGCCGGATCCCTAGGATTAGCCTAGACGGATCCCTCACTGGAGGAAACCGTGGGATCCGGGTGACAGATTCATCTTATCTCTAGCTAAAACAATCATTTCAAGCTCATCTCATCTTACCTTAATTAAGTCCCTAGATCAGTGCAACTCTGAAGTTGACTCTTGTGCATGCTAATCATCACATTCCAAAGGATCTTAGTGGCTTAAGTCTTGAATTCACATGCCAAATCTCTTTCTTTTTAAACCACCTTGTTAAGACTCCTAGAGTCATCATCTACATCTTCATTCTCAGCACTTAGAAACTTTTACAAACCTCTATTAAATCATATCATCATGAGGAAAGCTCCTAGTGGTAACTCATCCACCAAAGGACCACCCAAGAAAATTGCCCGTGTTGTACACAAAATTTCCTCAACCGAATCATCTCCCGTTAAATCCACAAATGGTAGGATCTCCCCTCCACCTATCAAACCGATCCCCAAAAAGATTGTTCCCACAAAACTACCAATGCCAAACATCACCATACCCCCTATTTCCACTAAACCATCACCCTTAGTGCCTAAAGCCATATCATTCACCACTCCACTCTCATCACCACACCTCTACAATATAGAGGACTTGCCTCCTAGGCCATTCCATCCTCCACCATTGCCAACATTCTCCTCTTTAGGAGGAATAGCGCAACAAAATCAAGGTGTTGAGTCAACACTAGCTCTGGCTTCTTTTTCTCCATCTCCTTCAAATAGTCCTTTTTGGATTATGAGGAATCATCAAAGTCAACCACCCGACCACATGGAAGTTGACACCTCTCTACCTCCACCATCATCCATAGTTGAGCCATCATCGAATGTGCCTCCGCCAATCCCTCCTTCTTTTGAGGCTCCTCAACCCTCTTCATTTGATCCTCCACATCAAGGCATTTCTTTTCTACCACCACCACTTCCAAGGCATGACAAAGATTGTTATCATTGTCCACATGTTGAAAGCTAGATACATGAAGTACGTGAAGATCAACGTTTCATGTTTTATCACCTCCTCGAATGTTTCGACGAGATCAACAAACCTAAACAACCTTGAGCTTAAAGCTTCAAGTGGTGTCCCAATTTTAAGCTTAATCTAGATAGTCTAGGAATGATATTTCATGTTTAAATCATTCTCTTAGTTTTAGAGATTTGAAAATCATGTCTCGTATGTTTTATTGAATGAGATTACATGTTATATGTCATATTGTCCCGAGAGTATCTTTGTTTTCTTGATACATATCTCATTTTGGTGTTAACATCATTTGTTACATCACAATTGCTGTATTTTGCTTACAGTAAGACGGATCCCTCTATTTTGCCAAGACGGATCCCTCCAAGGAGGGAACCGTGGGATCCGTGCAACAGAAGATTTGTCTTCTACTAACTTGAGTCTTATTTGCAAGATTTTATGCATTATATACTTGTTTTCTAACCTTTGTTTTGTAGATTTTCAATATACACATGAGGACTTTACACCCTAAACTAGGGGGAGTTTCGTGTCAAAGCAATACATTGCAAAATCATTTGCAATATATTACGTTATATAACGTCCCTTTGCAAAGTTGCAATCATCAAAGGGGAGCATTATCGTCACAAAGATGAAACCATTTGCAAACATAGTTGCAATGCATTAGTTTATTTTTTTTCTTGACGCCCTCACATAAGGATGGACTCGTCAAGGGGGAGCTAAGACGAGAACACTTTCCGTCATTTGCTCTCTATACTTTTATTTTCCTTATTTTTACATGTTTTTCAAAAACAAGATGTTAGTTTCTTTTTCGACGCTCTTTTTGTTTCGACAAAAAGCGGGAGAAGAGAGTAAAAACTCCAATTCAAACTTTTACGAATTTTAGTTTTTCCTTAAAATTATTTTATGTTTTGTCATCAATAAAAAGGGGGAGATTGTTAATAAAAATAAGCCGTAAAAACGTTTATTTATATTTTACGATCTTCTAATATTTTGTCGATAACAAACGTAAAATTATTTTAACGAAACAAATAAAATACGTAAATGGTTTGAGCCAATAGTTTACTAACACACTTACATTTTCACATAAAACACTAAAAAAGTAAAAGTGACTTTATGATTTAGTAATACATATGTACAACAACTAGTGTTTACATATTGGGTAGATATATACATAACTAGTATGTATTATAATGGGTAATATAAATGGGTAGAAGTTTAAGTATTTGACCCATTGACCAAATACATTAAATATAGTTGGGTAAAACCCAAAGTCCATGACCCATACCTATGAAGCATAACCCATAACCCATTGCATGATATCATGCATAAGTCATAAATGGGTATTATCCATGACCCATGGACTTAACCCATGACCCATGGACTAGATGCATTGCATCTTGTAAATACATTGTATCTACTTGGATACCCATGGTCGAAAGTCTAGGACCTATGACCCAAAACCCATGGGCAAAGAGGAGCGCCCCACGGATCCCCAAGATTACACTGGACGGATCCCTTAAGTGAGGGATCCGTGGGATCCGAGGAACAGTAGCACTTTTTCCTCTATAAATAGTGAGCCATTTCTTCATTGCATCTCACCCCTTTTACATAAATTTTCTCTTTGAGTTGTAAACTCTCTAACCACAGATCCAAGTGATCTTTGTATGTAGTTTTGTTTTTGTGTGATTCTCTAGGTTCCTCTTAAAGGCGAGATCACCACCTTTTGAAGTCGAGCAAGCTCAAGTCCATGAGTTTCCATGCTTCGTCATCATCAAGACTACTGAGGTTCTCTTGTTGATAGTTCTCTTCTTTCTCATTAGAAGTGTAGTGTTGAAGACATAAGTGAAAGATGTATAAAGGGTCAAGACGAAGACATTAGTGAAAGCTGTCGAACGTCCGTATTGAAAGCACTAGTGAATGGTGCTTAGAAGTCAAGGCTAAAGGCATTAGTGAAGGGTGCCAAGTCAAGTCACAAGGCATTAGTGAAGGGTGCCTAGAGGTTAAGTCAAAGGCATTAGTGAAAGGTGCCTATGGTGTACATTCGATATGGTGTGTCAATGTACACGATAGACTTATATTGAGTCAAAGGATATTTATATCCTTGTTGATGTTTTCATAAGGAGTGGATCTCCTTAGGGATAGGATTTGTGTAGTGTTGGGTAGTAGTTCCTCCTTTGTAATGGAACTCGGTATCTAGCCTTGTACCGGATAAAGGGTAGGCGACGTTGTGATAAATTTGGTTCTACCTTGTGGAAGAACCCGGTGTCTAGCCTAGTACCGAATAAAGAGTAGGCAACGTTGTGAAGGCTTCTCCGCCACAAGGAGTTGGTATTGTGTAGTGATTACGAACTCTCGAGTAGGTGACTCGGGGAGTGGAGTAGGGCAAGGAATGTGTCCTTGTAGCCGAAACACTATAAATACTTGTGTTGTGGTTTTGTGCTTCTTACTATTTATCTTAGTTTTTATTTATCTATATGTTTGTCTATCAATATCCAACACACACGTTCGAGTAGATTGACATAAGTCGATCTAAATAGTTTAAAACCAAGTTTTAATTGGTAAAACTATTCAACCCCCCCTTCTAGTTTTCCACAATCATCTCTTGTGTAAAGGCACAGAAGTACATCGACAGAGGAGGATGTCTTTTCTTGGCTCAAATTTATGAAAAGAAGGGCGAGGAGAAGAGTGAAAGACGTCTAGAAAATGTACCTATCGTTCGAGACTTTTCGGACGTATTTCCCGATGACTTACCAGGAATTTCACTTGTCTAACAAGTGGAATTCCAAATCGAGTTGATACCTGGGGTTGCACCCGTAGCCCGGGCTCCCTATCAACTCGCTCCAACTGAATTGGAAGAACTGTCAAAGCAGTTGACAGAGTTGTCAGAGAAGGGATTTATACGACCAAGTTCGTCGCCGTGGGGAGCACCCGTATTGTTCGTAAAGAAGAAGGATGGATCTTTCCGTTTGTGCATCGATTATCGAGAGTTGAATAAGTTGACGGTAAAGAATCCATACCCTCTACTTTGGATAGACGACATGTTCGACCAACTCCAAGGATCTAGTATCTACTCTAAGATCGACATGCGATCTGGTTATCACCAACTCAGAGTTCGAGAATAAGATATCCTAAAGACGGCGTTCAGAACTCGTTATGGGTACTATGAATTCCATGTGATGTCATTTGGTTTAACCAACGCGCCCAAGTTATTCATGGACCTCATGAATCGAGTGTGCAAGCCCTACCTGGATAAGTTTGTGATAGTATTCATAGACGACAACCTGATATACTCCAAGAGTAAAGAGGAGCCGAAGAGCAACTAAGGCTCATCTTGGAGTTATTAAGGCAAGAACAACTGTACGGCAAATTCTCTAAGTGTGAATTTTGGATCCCGACCGTACAATTCTTGGGCCACGTAATCGATAGTCGAGGAGTTCACGTGGATCCCGCCAAGATTGCGGCCATCAAGGAATGGGCCGCTCCGAAAACCCCATAGGAAGTTCATCAGTTTTTAGGTCCAACAGGCTATTACCGGAGGTTCATTGAGGGATTCTCTAAAATAGCTAAGTTGTTGACCAAACTGATACAGAAGAATGTAAGTACGAATGGGGAGAAAAAGAAGAAGAGGCGTTCCAACTACAGAAGGAGAAGTTGTGTAGTGCGCCTATTTTAGCCCTGGCTGAAGGAAGCGAAGACTTCGTCGTATACTGCGACGCTTCACATAAAGGTTTGGGAGTTGTCCTAATGCAACGGGAGAAGGTGATAGCGTATGCCTCCCGACAGCTTAAGAAGCATGAGAAAAACTACACCACCCATGATTTGGAATTGGGTGATGTTGATGCGCGCGGAAGGCGCGTTCGGGGTCAAAGGAAACTTCCTTTTATTCGAGCAAGTTTTCAACCTCCTAGGCAGTGAACCTAATCGTTGTAGTGTAGTATAGGGTAAGCCTCGGGGATTGATATCGTTCTCTAGGGGAATAGGAATGCTAGTAAGAAATATATGACGAGAAGGTGGGGTTGAGGATGATTTTTTTTTAATTTTTTTATGGTTTTTTAGAAAGCTAAGGTAAATATCTCGGGGCAATTGGTTTGGGGGTGCTACTTCTACCGATTACTCTACTTTATCTAATTATCTAATTATCTAATTACTATGGGTAGCTTATGTCTAATTGAGGTGTGCTCGTATGATGATTAAAGATGTGTTCACCTAGATACTATTACTCCTTAATTATCTTTGTTAATACAAATAAGCCGTAAAAATGTTTATTTATATTTTACGATCTTCTAATGTTTTGTCGATAACAAACGTAAAATCATATTAACGAAATAAATAAAATACGTAAATGGTTTGAACTAATAGTTTTCTAACATATTCACATTTTTACATAAAACGCTAAAACAAGTATAAGTGATTTTATGATCTAGATATATATATGTACAACAACTAGTGTTTACATATTGGGTTAACAAGTATAAGTGATTTTATGATTTAGATATATATGTACAACAACTAGTGTTTACATATTGTGTCAACATATACTTAAGCTAAGTATACTAAAATGGGTAAAAACAAGTATATACTAAAATGGGTAAAAACAAGTATATACTAAATAGATAAAAACTAGCAAATGGTTTTGACCCATAACCCATGGTTTTATATATACCACTTAACCAAGTTCAATGTATCCTTAAGGTACATTGTATCTAGAAAGAAAACCATGGATCAACCCATAACCCATGACCCATGACCCATAACCAAAAATACCCATGGGTAAAGAGGAGCGTTCCACGGATCACTAGCTTTGTGCTAGCCGGATCCCAAGTGGAAGGGATCCGTGGGATCCGGGGAACAGTAGGATTTTTCCTCTATAAATAGTGAGCCATTTCTTCATTATTCCTCACTCCTTTCAAGCCTCTTTCTAACAAACTTTCTCCCCTGAGTTAGATCTCACTAACCTTAGATCCAAGAGATCTATGTTTGTAGTTTTGTTTTTGTGGGATCTTTTAGGTTCCTCTTAAAGGCAAGATCACCACCTTTGAAGTCGAGCAAGCTCAAGTCCATGAGTTGCCATGCTTCCTCATCATCAAGGCTACTGAAGTCCTCTTGTTGATGATCTCTTTCTTTCTTCAAAGAAGTGTAGTGTTGAAGACATTAGTGAAAGATGTCTCAAGTGTCAAGACGAAGATATTAGTGAAGGGTATCTATCGTCTATAGGATAAGCACTTGTGGTAGGTGCTTAGAAGTCAAGACAAAGAAGCATTAGTGAAAGGTGCTTAGAAGTCAAGACAAGGAAGCACTAGTGAAAGGTGCTTAGAAGTGAAGACACAAGACATTAGTGAAAGGTGTCTTGTAGATCTAGTCAAAGGCATTAGTGAAAGGTGCCTTAGATGTACATTCGATATGGTGTGTTTCGATGTACAAGATAGACTAGTATAGGATCCAAGGATATTGATATCCTTGATGATGTTGTAAAGGAGTAGATCTCCTTTGGGATTAGTCGTTGGTGTAGTGTGGTAGTAGTTCCTCCATTGCAATGGAACTAGGTGCTTAGCCTAGTACTTAATAAAGGGTAGGCGACGTTGTGAAGGTGTAGTTCACCTAAGGTGTGAAAGAACTAGGTACTTAGCCTAGTACCTTATAAAGGGTAGGCGACGTTGTGTAGGTGTGGTTCACCTTGGAGTGAAAGAACCCGGTGGTTAGCCTAGTACCGGAAAAAGAGTAGGCGACGTTGTGAAGGCTTCTCCGCCATAAGGAGCTTGGTGTAGTGATTACGAACTCTCGAGTAGGTGACTCGGGGAGTGGAGTAGGGCAAGGAAGGTGACCTTGTAGCCGAACCACTATAAATACTCGCGTTGTGGTTTTATGCTTCTTACTCTTTTCTTTCATTACATATCTTTTATATGCTTGTTTATCAACATCCAACACACACAACCAAATAGATTGACATAAGTCAATCTAAATAGTTTAAAAGGAAGTTTTAATTGGTAAAACTATTCAACCCCCCTTCTAGTTTTCCACAATCTTTTATTTGTCTGTTGAGTTGTCACGTCATTTATCTTAACGCGTTGTATTCCTAAAGGTCGGAGGGATATGCGTGGTCCCTAGTTCTTTGAGGTTATCTCTCATATAAAACCTACGGAATCGGCAAGCCCAGGCTATTTCATACATAGACCATATTATCATAAAGAATACTCAAGCATTAAATACAACGAAGATGCCTATTTGCACTCCTAATCCAATTTCAATTAAGATAAGAAACAACCTAATAATAATCAATAACTAGGTTTCAAAGATCTAAGCAAACACACAAGAAATTAGCTAGACATGATTGACAAGCAAGCATACACACAATCAATCGAATACGGGATAGACATAATGATAATTTTGATAAATAAACTTATCTCGATGTGTAAAATAGGGTATGGGACCCTAAGATACTGTCCAATTCGGACTACAAACGATTTAGGGTTTTTTCACCAAAAGTCTACCTCCTAAATTACAGAAAAATCAAATTCTATATATAGATTTACAACTGCGACTGCGTCACCTTTTGCATGGAACGCAGTCAGCTCTCCGTCGTTAGGGTTTCGTCTGGGCCAAGTCATCGATGGGACGACATCACCTTAGAGTTGTGACACCGTCGGTCTTCAGTTGGGACGTCGTCTTGAATCTAGATCTGGGTCGTCTGGAGTGAAAACTGTGAGTGACGCCCTCCTTATTTAAAGCGTGACGCCGTCAGGTTATGTGACCAGAATTTCCACGGAGCCGTCGTGTGCATGTTTTGATCATATCATCATAGAGGGACGGCGTCGCCCTTTGGTTGGGACGCCGTCAGGTACTATTGATCAGTCTTGAGTGGCTTTGATCTTGACTTTGCCATGTTCTACATGTATTTGCTCCTTTTCGTTCAAATATGCTTCATTCCAGCTTTTTGCTTCCAAAAGACATAAAAAGTAAAAAGGAACGAAATTAAGCAGTAACGGATATAAAATGTGTTGAAATAGGGCTTAATCATTGGTTTATAAGTTAGGGGGCATGAATCATTGGTTTAAATCCTTATCAAATATCCCTACACTTGGTATTTGCTTGTCCTCAAGCAAATGTGCTTTTGGCCAATCAATTTATAAGTTAGGGGGCATGAATCATTGGTTTAAAATAGTTTACAACAATTAAAAGTACCACAATAGTCATAATAAGCATGGAAATTATACACTAGCACCTCACAAGTGGTGTTTGGATTCTCTCATCTCTCGAGTTTATATGAAATATACCATGAATGGAAATGGAAGATAAACACTCATTACCTGGCATAGTACATATATTACCATAAGCTTGAGACTAGATCAAACCTCCACCGCTTTGGCGTAAGCACCTAGGAACAACTATCTAAGAGGTCTTTACAAGGGTTGTAACATTAGGCTTACGGTAGGGAAACAAAGGGTTTTGTTGGATATGGGATATTTAGTGGTGGCAAGTCAAAAATATTATGTTACAAGTAGCGTTGCTAAGCCAAGACTCGACTCACTAACTCTAGATAACTTGAAACAAAATAAACATAAATTTAAAAACATAAACATAAAGATAGATGTAGGATGGTAGCCCGTATGTTTTTCTTCATTTTTTTTACACTCTCTTTTTTCGATTTTTTTTTTCATTTTTTTTCATACATTTTTACTCTACAATCCTCTACGATAACATCAAAATATAAGGGATTTTTAGGAGCATCCCTACACTTGAGTTTTTATTTCTCACACACTAATTGACCGGATTTGAAAAGATCAAAACACTTGGAGTTTTTAATTGCGTAGACAAAGGGAATTTGAATTTATCGTTCTTTCCCGTTACTCCATAAAATATTACTTTTACCCATGAGTCCCAATCGTCCCAAAACTGTGTACAAAAGATATAACTCGACTTAGCAACCATGCAAGTAACTAGATATTTGAACTAAGGGTTTAGTAATGATAACGATAATGCACTAAAGGTGAGTGCATACAAGGTAGGCTAAGGCGATTTGGGTGTACATTTGGGGGTGGATTGTAAACAATGCTCTTCATTGATATTTCGGAAAACCAAAACATCACAGGAACAGCGAAAAGGATAGGCTCTAGGGGTTAAGAAGGGGTATCGTGTACTAAAGATGAGTACATCGCAAGGGTGTGGGGTAATTACTCAACCGATGTGGAAGATGTAATTATAATACAGGTTTCAAATAAGGGTTATCCTAATGCCTCTTTTCATTTAGTTATTCCTAACTACACAAGTGTAGTGTCACTAGCGATCTCGGAATGCATCACAAAACAAGTTCTAGAATCTATTATACTACCGGTACACTTTCTAAGCATTAAAGGTGAATGCTTTTATTCCTAAAGATCTAGGGGCGAACCTCACATTTTTGGGGTGGAATTTGAGTGGTATACGGTTTTTGTGCTAGTCATATAATTCCTATCCATGAGACGCTTTATTAAGACTAAAGTTTAGATCGTAAATGTCATAAAAAATTTTAAATTTGGTGCTAAAATTTCCCTAACCAATATTTCTCATAGTTTATTACACAAATTACCAAGGAAAAGACAAATAATCAAGTGAGTGAATAGTTTCTAAATTTCCGTTATATTCTCCCTCCCTACACTTAAACTGAATATTGTCCCCAATGTTCCCCAAAAGTATCAAAGTTATGATAAAGGAAGGTAAGTAAGGAAAATAAACTAGTGCTCCCCTGATTAGCTCGGTAGAATATGTGTGAAGTTGCGGTTAGATCCTCTTCCAAGAAGAATGCATAAGTAATAAGCTTAATCAAATGTGTGTTTCTTCTTCTTGTTCAAAATAACCTGCACACTCATAAGAAAACGACAACCCAAAGCATCTAACCGAACAAAGAAAAATCACAACAAGATGTAATTCCAGACTTAGAAACAAAGCAAATAAGATATAATGTTTGTGAAATGGATGTTTGCAGTTTTTTTTTCCGGAAAATTAAGAATTGAAAGTTTTCAAAAATCACAAGTTAGACAGAAAACGAAACTGAAAATCTGTTTCCACATTGCCTGACGCCGTCGGGTTTTAATCCTGACGCCGTCATGTTGTCCTGACAAAAAGGGTCTGTTACGTTTTCTGGAAAAATTATGAAAAAATTACCTCATTAAAACCTGGAAAAATTCATGCAAAACATCTATTATGACTCAATACAAGCATTTGACTCTAACAAACACACAAATATATAAATTTCACTTATAGTTAATCTCATGTTCATGTTCTTAAAAACATATTTGATTTTCCCTACACTTATCTTTTTGTAAAATACCTTTATATATAATTAAGACGAGGTTAAAAACAAAATAAAGCATATTCACAAAGTCTAACATGAGAATTAACAATAATGAAAAAGATATATAAACACACAAATAAAAATTAAAAACAAACATTCAAACAAATAAACATGAGTTGCCTCCCAAGAAGCTTTTGTTTGTTCGAGTCACGAGCTTGACTCTACCCCTTATTTAACGGATAAATGGGAAGTTTTCCTACACTTAAGCTTAAGTGCGGTGATAGTGCGATACACACCCTTAGGGTGGAAATTTGCTATGTGAGGAGAGGGTGATGGATGATTTATATGCTCAAAGGGGTGTGCTCCACTCATTATAACCTTACCTAATTCTATTGGTGTAGCGGATGAATCAAGTCTTTTTCGTAGAAATGAATCATCTTCTATCAACTTCAAGAGATTCTTAGTTAAGGATCCATCTTGACCTAATAAACCGGTTTTAAACCCAAAAGAGCGTTTCTTTATGTTATGGAAATTGGGAAGTAAAACTTGCACCCTTCCAATGAACACGTCTCTAGAAAATATTTCTTTTATGCAAGGAGTGTTGAGACATGAGCTATTGCCAAATTTTGAGTCTTTGAGAGGGATTGTCTCATTTGTTAGGATTGAAGAGGGCTAAGGATTTATACTTATCGCGTATACCTTTTCGATCTTTCTAGGTATATCATTCTTTGCGATTTATTCACGGAGTTTCATCATGAAGTTGTCACCTAGTTCCAAGAAAGTGTTGTGGGTTTTTCTCATGTGAGCTTCGAGGCGTTGTATTTCTTTCTCTTGGTTGTTGACGAATGTCAACATTATGTCCTCGAATTCATCTTGTCACGATTTTCTTGGAAGCAAAAACTCTTTGACCATGTCCAAATCTTCACGAAATTCTTCCTTATGATCACGTGTGGTCATTTCCATCAACTCATTTACTTGTGCCTCCATACTCTTGAATAGTTGTTCTTGGGCACCCGAACTACTTTCTTGAGGAGTACGGTTCCTCCCTCTCTCTTCTTTGTATTGTGCTAACTCCTCGATGACTTCCCAACATGTTCCAACATCGAGGTTACTCAGCCTTCCAGACGACATAATCAATGGTTTGTCGGAGTGGAGGGATTGACAACGATCGTAAAGATTTGGACTTGAATCCAAAGATCAATGCTGTGATGAGGGACTTTATGGAGCAAGTCCTTGAATCGAGTCCACTCCTCGTAGAGAGTTTTGCCTTGACGTTGTTGGAACATCAAGTTGTCGTTCCTTAGTTTGGTATTTCTCCCCGATGGGAAAAATTGGTGAGAAGCGAGTGGTGAGATCATCCCAACTTGAGATAGATCCGGCGGGAAGTCGCTCAAGCCAATTACTAGCTTGGTCCCGTAGAGAGAATTGGAAGAGACGCAAGCGTGTGGTCTTGATTCGTTGTAAAGTGAGTGGTGAAAAACAAACACAATATCAATATATCAAATTAACCGTAAAATTCGACAAATTAACCCTTTAGGAAAAAGGTCAACGAGCCAAACCTCACGGGTGTGATAAAAGTGATAGGGAAAGAGTGATTTCGGTGGTGTCGAGGTGTGAATGGAAGGATTCGTTGAGTTTCGTGATTTGAACTTGAATTGGTTTTTAATGATTTGTTTGAGTTTGATTACGAATTCTACAAATTAATGCGGGAAGGTAATTAGGCAAGGGCCCTAAATAACTAAAATAAACTATCACTAAGCCTAAGGAATGATAAAACGAAGCTACACTAAGTCCTAGGGTGCTAAAACGTAAAAGCGTAAAAGCAGAAACAACGAGCCATAAACGTAAAAGTTTTGCAATTTAAGGGCTACGGGTGTGAAATCAATTTTCCTACGTTCTATTTGACTAAAAATAATTTTAGAAAAAGACCGGGTATTTTTTTGACTTTTAAATTATTTATTATGAATTAAAAACTAATTAACACTAATTAAATGATTAAAAATATTAAACTATTTAAGAAAAATCTGAAAAATTCACAAAAACTACTTTAAGTATCAGTGAATCTAATAAAATTGTGAAAACAGTTGGTTGTTATTGAAATAAGCCACCAAATAAGCTAAAATAGCTTAAAAGCAAAAGCTGCTTTGAACTAGTTAAAGTTTTAATTGTGCAAATAAAGAAACAAAAGTCCCAGACATGGTTTGTGGCTGTGTGGAGGCGTTGGAATGGGGGCTGTGAGTCTAGTGTTCGAATCCCACTGGTGTCCCTTTTGCTATTTATTTTTTTTTACTCTTTCTTTTTGGTTAAACTTTATCAAGCCCAACAATTTTTTTTGTGAAAACTGATTTGAAAGTAACTAGACACAAAGCTGTTGTGAACAAAATACATACCAGCTCATGAAAAGATTTAGATGAAAGGAAAAAATAAACTAAACCAAACACACCTCTTTTGCACAACTTATCAACATTAATCAAAACCACTTTTTTTCTTTATGAAACCACTTACAAGGATTAAAATGCAAGTCTTATTCTTCTCTCTTTCAATCTTTGAAAAACATCAAACAAGCTGTGTGGGACAGCTTGTAGAAACTAAACCAAACACCCCTCTTTGCAGTTTTTTTTTAGCACTAATTAAGCTAAACAAATGACTATTTAAGCAAGGTGACAATCAATAAAGCTAACTTATCCACTAATAAACTATAATTCAGTAGAGGTTGGGTTAGGGGCTAAACTAATGTGGATCCTAAAGCTAGACTAGCATTCCTACCAAATCTAATAAGCACTAAAGGAGGTATGAAACTATATCAAAACCTCAAAATCCCAGTTCACCTAAACTAAATAAGCTAAGGACTAATATTGATTAAACTAAAGGAGAAAAGAAATAACAAATTGCTGATCATGGGAGCGCAATTGCATCCAAGGAGAAAGGCTGTCGAGATTTGACTAATGCAGGCACACCATTACAAACCCATATTAATTTTTGTCCTTGACCATAAACTATAGCAAACTTGTATTTTTTATTTTCATAATTTTGACTTGAGCAAATTGTACTTAAAGCTATGAAAAACAAATCATTTTCTTTATATATTTTTCTGAGACTTAATCTTCCAAATTTAGCTAGACTGTGTAACGCCTTTTCCAACTCAAACAAATGACTCAAATGCTCATGCTAAACCGATTTTTAAACCCAAGATGAAACAAAGCTCCCTTTTGACCCATTTCGACCCATAAACCAAACAATCCTAAAAATTAAAATACTTTTTGCAAGCATTTTTGACCCCTCTTTTATGAACTTGGAATTGAGATTAACATTAAACCTTGAAACATTAAACAACTAAAGAGAACTTCGGATAAAAAAGCTTTAATTAATTGAGAAAAATACATTACAGAAAAATAATAAACTCATTTTCAAGCGAAAACTAGGGGTGCCTAGCGGCTTACAATGGCTTCTATTTACTACACTCAAGGTCTTAAGTCTTCTCCTTGTGTTTCTTATTGTGAAAGGATCAAGCCAAAGACCAAATTTGTGCTTCTTTCCATCAATCAGCCATCAATAAGTAGGTATAGATGGGAACAAATCAGACCATCTATTGGAGCTTTTAGACTTGGATTGCCATGGTGGCATTTGGGGAAGAGGGGTAGCAGTGAAAGTGGGTTTGGGAATTGGGATTATCCGGGTAAGAGGTTTAGATTGGAGGTTGAGTGTCTGGGGATGGGTTGTGTTGGTTAAATGAGGGACAAAGGGTATTTTTTATTTTTTTTTTTCTTGTGTTACTGTGTGTGTTTGGGGCGGGAAGGCAGGGAAGAAGAAAGGGTGAGGAGTTGGTTATCAATTGGCAGGGTACTTAGGGTTTGACCAGGGTATAAAGGGTGGATGGGCTTGGGTGGTTTGGGTTTGGGTAGTTATTAGGACTTAGGATTAGTTATGAAACCAAATGAGATTTCAAGGATCAAGCGTGTAAATTGAAACTCAGGGACCAAAGTGTAATTTTCCAAAATTATTATAAGGACCATAAATGACAAACTTTATTAACCAAGGGCCTGAAATAATATTTTCCATTTTAAAAATCAGGGACTTGTTTTGCCATTTTGAAAGTTGGGGGCTGAAGCTACTAATTATGCAAACTTTGTTCGTTTTCATTTGTTTTCAATAATTTTGCATCTGAAACATATAAAACACAATTTTGTGATATTTTTAGTATTTGATGCATATTGGAGTGTTTTAGATGTTTTTCGCATTCGGTTTGACCTAAAATGATGAGTTTTTACACAACATCAATGATCCCACACTAAACCATTGCTAGTCCCTAGCAATCTTTTGAAAAAAATTAATGGATTTGAATCTCTTTACCAAAAGCCATTACGGCCAAATGTTTCAATTCAAGTAAGAACATGGTACCGATAACCATATGATTTTGAGCAAATCACCGACTTTCAGCGGTTTTGATTTGTCTTTACGAAGTTTGCTTCGGACTAGCCACTCTTAGATAAAATATCTTTGGTGAGTGATTACCAATTATGGTTTTCAAGCGCCTTTACCACAAGCCATAAACTTCTTGCCGGCTGCCACTCTTCACTAATTAAAGATATGGTGAGGTGAACACCATACAATTTTGGGCAAATTGCAAGCCGTCAACGGATTTGAGATATCTTTACCAAGAGCCGTTTGCTCGTGGATTAGCCAATCCTTTTGTTGTTTATAAGACGGCGGTGATGCCGTAAAGCTGTTAAGTGCAAAACACTTACTCCAAAAAAAAAATTTGGCCAAAATTGGGGGAATAAGATGGTAATACATATGATAAAATTCGTGAAATTCCCCGCACTAGAAATGAATATTGCCCTCAATATTCAAAGTACCGGCGGTTATGCCGAAACATAGAACGTAAAGGGAAATACTACGGCCATTATTTGAATTTTTTTTTTTGAAAACTTATATACAACAGGGGCAACTCTACATAGGGTGGTAGAAAGTAGAAAGAAGTCGAGAAATACGGTGAAAACCCATATAGTGTGCTCTTGTTTTTGATTCGAGTTGCTAGCTTGACTCGATCCCATTCATTGGTTCATGGGAAGGTTTGGAATCCGGGACAACCATGGATGGTATGTACCCTCCAAAATAATGTTTCAATCTATGTCCATTCACCTTGAAGTTTGGTCTGTCGGTTTGAGATAACTTCGGCGGTGCCATATGGAAAAACTTTGGCAATGGTGAATGGACGGTCCAATGGGTCTTAAGTTTCCCGAGAAGATTTTCAATCTAGAATTGAAAGAAGGACTTCGGTCATAGCGTTAAAAGCGGTTCTTAATCTTTGAGTCATGGATCTTCTTTGTCTTTTCCTTGTAAATCAACGCGTTCTCGTAGGCTTGATCCGCGAGTTCATTTAATTCATTGAGTTGAACTTTCCGGTGATCACCCGCGAACTTAAGGTCAAAATTGGCATGCTTCAGGCCCGATAGGCTTTGTGCTTTCGAGCTCGTCGGAGATGACACGCCTTTCCATACACAAGCTTGTAAGGAGTACACCCGATGGGTGTTTTGTAAGCGATACGGAAGGCCCAAAGTGCATCTTCAAGTTTGTCGACCAAGAGCGCGGTTTTCACCTACGGTCCTCTCCAAGATTCTTTTCAAACCACGATTCGAAACTTCCACTTGCCCACTAGTTTGGGGGTGATACGCGGTAGAAAGACAGTGAGTGACACCGTACCAAGCATGACTGCGGGTGGTCGTTGCAAAGTGCGTACGCGATCACTAATGATGGCACGGGGAGTTGAAGCGGGAGAGACTTCAAGAATTTCACAACTACTCGAGCGTCGTTGGTAGGGCGCTTTAAGCTTCCACCCATTTAGACAAATAATCGACGCCCGCGGTATATACTTGTTCCCTCGAGAAGGCGAGCGGCCCATAAAGTCGATGCCCCATACGTCAAAGATCTCGCACACTTGAATGGCGTTTTGAGGCATTTCATCTCTTTTAGAGATGTTGCTGCTATGGCGTTGGCAAGAGTCGCAAGATTTGGCGAGGTCATGGGCATCTTTGTAAATTGTGGGCCAATAGAAACCGGAGTCAAACACCTTTTTGGCGGTGTAGTTTGGGCCATGATGTCCCAGTGGGTCCATTATGACAAGCCTTGAGAATTTCATCGGCTTCTTGGCCGTGAACACCCCGTCGGATGACTTGATCCGCACAAACCTTAAACAAGTAGGGGTCGTCCCAAAAATAATGCTTAACATCTTTGAAAAATTTGTTCTTTTGTTGGGACGACATCCCTTTCACAACAAAGTTAACCGCATGATAGTTTGCAAAGTCGGCAAACCATGGGGTACTCGAATTTTCATGATGAGATACCACATTAAGAGTCTCGAGAGGAAACGTTTCATTTATTTCCTTTTTCTCGAACACACCTTGATGTGGATTTTCAAACGAGAGAGATGATGGCCGCTAGGTTCTCGCTCCTTTTTATCACGGATAATGATATCAAATTCTTGTAGGAGGAGAACCCATGAGACAATCACCGACTTTGCATCTTGCTTAGCAAAGAGATATTTGAGGCAGAGTGATCGTTATACACTATGCTTTGGACAAGATCAAGTATGGCGAAACTTCTCGAGCATACACCACGGCTAGTAATTCTTTCTCCTCGTAGTGTAATGTGCTTGAGCGATCCAGTTTTGCTAGCATAATGTATAGGTTGGAAATGTTTTGATTTTCGTTGCCCCAGCGGCACCTATGGCGAAATCACTTGCGTCGCACATAAGCTCAAATGGTAATTCCCATGAGGGGCAACTAGAATCGTGCTTCCGTGAGCTTTTCTTAAGAGTTTGAAAAGCTTCAATGCACTCATTAGAGAAGATGAAAGGAGTGTCTTTTTCAAGAAGTCGGGTCATAGGCCGGGATATTTTTGAAAAATCTTGAATGAAACGACGATAAAATCCGGCATGACCAAGGAAACTTCTAACTCCTTTGACGGTTGTGGGAGGAGGTAATTTTGAAATGACATCGACTTTAGCTTTGTCAACCTCAATCCCGCTCTTAGAAATCTTATGGCCAAGGACAATTCCTTCCTTAACCATAAAGTGACATTTCTCCCAATTTAGACTAAGATTCGTGTTTTCAAAACGTTCAAGCATCTTGTCCAAATGGGAGAGACATGTTTGAAAAGAATCCCCAAAGACCGAAAAATCATCCATAAAGACTTCCATAGTCTTTTCGATCATGTCATGGAAAATGGCTATCATACACCTTTGGACGTACAGGGAGCATTACACAAGCGAAGGGCATTCGGTAAGCAAATGTTCCATAAGGACATGTGAATGTGGTCTTTTCTTGATCTTGTGGGTCAATGGGTATTTGGAAGTAACCCGAGAAACCATCGAGAAAACAATAGTATTCATTTCCCGCTAATCTCTCAAGCATTTGGTCCATGAAGGGTAGTGGAAAGTGGTCTTTACGGGTGGCTTCATTTAACTTTCGATAGTCAATGCAAACACGCCATCCCGTAACCAATCGAGTAGGAATCAACTCGTTTTCATCATTTTCAACAACGGTAATGCCACCTTTTTGGGCACACAATGAACGGGGCTAACCAAGGACTATCGAGATAGGGTAAATCAATCCGGCATCGAGAAGTTTTATGACTTCCGCTTTGATAACCTCATAAATTTTAGGATTCACCCTTCTTTGGTGTTGAACCGCCGGTTTGAAGTCATCTTCCATGAGAATCTTGTGTGTACAAAATCTCGGGTCAATACCCTTGATGTCGGAAAGGTTCCAAGCGATGGCTCGCTTGTGTGACTTCAAAACCTTTATGAGAGAGGATTTTTCATCCTCACTCAAGTCTTTAGCAATGATGACGGGTGATTTATTGTCACCCTCCAAAAATTCATACTCGAGATGAGGTGGTAAGTCCTTAAGTTCGATCTCGGGAGGATCATTAGATTTTTCAATCGTTTTGATTTCCTCTTTATGAAGTTCTTGAGGAGGGAGTGATGAAGGGTCTTCATTGAGCATCTTCTCGATGAAGTATATCTCCTCAATGTCGATGGGAGCGTGATCAATTTCCCATGGAACAGAATCACTAGCCAAGTATGCTTCACTCTCTTCCAAAATAAAGTCACTTCCTCAAACGGAGTGAGGGGAGGGAAGAGAAGAGCAACAATAGGATCAACTGAAGTGGGATTGCCACTAGAGAATCCAAGAATTTCTTGAGAATACTCCTCCGACACAATGTCAAGGACATCAATTTTGTTGACGGAATTGTCTCCATAATTGGGGGAGTATTTCGTAACTTGATTGAGATTAAAAGTAACGGCTTCCTTGTTTACCCGCAAAGTGATTTCCCCTTCATCAACGTCGATCAATGCCCGACCCGTTTTTAAGAAGCACCTCCCAAGGATGAGGGGTACTCGGGGATCGGCATCAAATTCGACAACAACAAAGTCGGCGGGGAAATGAAACTTGCCTACTTTCACAAATACATCCTCGGCTATACCTAGCGGACGAGAACTTGTACGGTCCGCAAGCTCGAGGATCATACATGTTGGTGTAAGCGGAGGTAATGAAAGCTTTTTCCACATTGAGTGTGGCATCAAGTTAATGCTAGCGCCAAGATCGGCCAAGGCGGAGCATTGAACTATGCCTTGAAAATCACATGGGATGAGAAATTTTCTGTGGTCTCCTAACTTTTCGGAAGCTTTTAAGGATAACCGAACAATTTTCGTTCAAAGAAGTTTTAGCCATTTCGGAAATCTTTTCTTTGTTATTCAACAAATTTTTGATTGTCGGACCGAACTTTGGCATTAGAAGAAGAGCGTCCGCGAAACTAATCTCGAAGTGCAAATCTTGAAAGATTTGAATAAGCTTCTCCATTTGTTGACTAGTTTTATCACGGAGCTTTTGGTCATTAAGCCTTGAAGGATAAGGAAGTGAGGGCTTAGGAGTGGTCATCGGAACAACGGGTTCCGGAATTGGAGGTAAGACCTCCGGAGATTGGACTTGTGCGGTACTTCGTGGGCTTGAGTTATGCACCTTGTCCTTTGATATCTCGGTTTCTCGTTCCACATCCCTCACCGGAGAAGGATTAGGCATCGAGGGTCCCTCATAAGACTTACCACTTCGGGTGGCAATAGCATTCAATTCACCTTTTGGGTTGGGAATGGTATTACTTGGAAGAGCACCCGAAGTTGAAGCTTGATTCTTTTGACTCATGAGACTAGCAAACATGCTTTCAATCTTGCTTTGAGATTGATCAATTTTGTTGCTAGTAGCCCTAAGCTCGGAAGTGAAATCATTCTTCAAAGTGGTAATCTGATTTTGCATGGACACCATCTTAGCTTCATTGCTTTTGATGTAATTAGCAATGTCAATGGAAGCTTGAGGAGGCGGGGCATGCATGTTTTGTTTAGGAGCTTGGAATCGGTTTTGATTGAAATTTCCTTGATTTTGAAAACCTTGATTTTGATTTTGAAAATTCCGATTCTGATTCTGATTTTGATTGAACTGATTATTTCTATTTTGCACGTTTTGACTGTTTTGATTTTGATTAAACCCGGGTGGTCCAAGGAAATTGTTAGAACGATAGCTGAGAAGGTTTCGGTCTCCTTGCGGTTGGTAGGAATTACCTCCCGTATTGTAGGAACCAGAAGCGGCATAAACGCTCTCTTGAGTGAAGCCACCGGAGGCTGGACACTCAAAATAAGGGTATGGACCACCACAAGTCTACAACTCTTGTTTCCGACATTCACTTGTTGATTGTTATTATTTTGACTCATTTTAAGTACGGCAGTGGATATTTCTTCAATCTTTTTGGTTAGAGTCGTGTATTTCGAAGATGGAAGGGTGGTAGATCTCCTTGACTCACTCCTCTCGGCTGAGGAATCCTAATAATTGTGGTGGGGGCATCATGTTTTCAATGAGATCGTAACACTCTTCGGGTCGCCTTTTCATAAAGGTACCACCGGCAGCAGCATTGATCGTGTCACGATGTCTCAATGTTAAACCGTTATAGAATGTATCTATTTGGGTGACAAGCAACATGTTGTGGTTCGGACATCGATCAATCGAAAGCTTATAGCGTTCCCATGCCTCAAATAAGGACTCATCGGGATGCTGCCGAAAATTCCTGATTTCATTCCGTAGTTTCGTCACCATCGACGGTGGAAAGTATTTCGCCAAGAATTTGGAGATCATTTCATCGAAACTATGGATTGAATTCTTGGGAAGACGATCAAACCATGCGGTGGCATGAAGCGTCAAAGAATATGGAAAGAGGTATAAGCGAAGGGCGTCATCGGTGACCCCATTTTGCTTCATACTTTGGGTGACAGTGAGAAATTTGTCGAGATGCTTGTTGGCATCGTCACCCGGTGATCCGTGAAATTGGCAAAAACTTTGGACTTGTTGAATCATGTGATGCTTAAGTCCAAAGTCCGTGGCCTCGATGTTGACCGGGGCAATTGGACCGCCCCGTCCATCCATCGTGGGTTGGCAAAGCTCCTCCATCGTTCAGAGATCGGGAGCTTGATTTGTGGACAGGTGGTTGGACTTGAGGTCCGTTCCCTAGGTTATGTGTCATTGTGATATGTTCGACGGTACGTATCTCGGGTACGTTTGCTTGGTTACGGTTACGTCTACGAGCTTGCGAGCGAGTGCGCATGCACTTCCAAAAACAATACTTCCAATTAAAACAAGACCGAGGCAAAACACAGTGAACTTAAACCAATAATCCCACGTGAAATGATCACTTCTATAAGTAAAACGCACAAAGGAGCGGAGAGACTTTGTAGGTCAGCGCGAAGCTTATTAAAAATCCGCCTCTTTTCAGCCGTAATTTAATGTCAGGCCGTCCTTATACCCCTCACACAGTTTGTTAAACCGATAAAAGTAAACCAAAACACGAGCGACACAAAGGCAAGTTTTAAATCTTTAGTTCGGGAACTTATAATGATAACACCTCAGTTGAGAATGTTATATTGATTGTGTCTTCTATTTATTTAAAACAACAAGGAAAATCTTTTTGAATTTTTAATCTTTTACATATATATACAAAGAGAAGAAAAATATTTTTGTATTTTTGTATTTTTATAAAAAACAATAACTTCACGAGGAAGGTTCTTCAAGTCACTAATCGCAAAAACTTCACGATATTGTCGCAACACACCTCCCCGGCAGCGGCGCCAAAATTTGATTCGTTGTAAAGTGAGTGGTGAAAAACAAACACAATATCAATATATCAAATTAACCGTAAAATTCGACAAATTAACCCTTTAGGAAAAAGGTCAACGAGCCAAACCTCACGGGTGTGATAAAAGTGATACCGGGAAAGTGATTTCCCCGGGTCGTGTCCCAACGAGGTGTGAATGGAAGGATTCGTTGAGTTTCGTGATTTGAACTTGAATTGGTTTTTAATGATTTGTTTGAGTTTGATTACGAATTCTACAAATTAATTAACGGGAAGGTAATTAAGGCAAGGGAACCCTAAATAACTAAAAATAAACTATCACTAAGCCTAAGGAATGATAAAACGAAGCTACACTAAGTCCTAGGGTGCTTAAACGTAAAAACGTAAGAGAAACAACCCGAGCCATAAACGTAAAAGTTTTGCAATTTAAGGGCTACGGGTATGAAATCAATTTTCCTACGTTCTAATTGACAAAAAATAATTTTAGAAAAAGACCGGGTATTTTTTTGACTTTTAAATTATTTGTTATGAATTAAAAACTAATTAACACTAATTAAATGATTAAAAATATTAAACTATTTAAGAAAAATCTGAAAAATTCACAAAAACTACTTTAAGTATCAGTGAATCTAATAAAATTGTGAAAACAGTTGGTTGTTATTGAAATAAGCCACCAAATAAGCTAAAATAGTTTAAAAGCAAAACTGCCTAAACTAGTTAAAGTTTTAATTGTGTAAATAAAGAAACAAAGAAGTCCCAAGGGCAACTGGTTTGTGAGCGCCTGTGTGGAGCGTTGGAATGGGGACTGCAGGTCTAGTGTTCGAATCCCATAGGTGACCCTTTTGCTATTTTTTTTTTTTTTTACTCTTTCTTTTTGGTTAAACTTTATCAAGCCCAACAATTTTTGTGAAAACTTATTTGAAAGTAACTAGACACAAAACTGTTGTGAACAAAATACACACCAGCTCATGAAAAGATTTAGATGAAAGGAAAAAAAAAAGAACTAAACCAAACACACCTCTTTTGCACAACTTATCAACATTAATCAAAACCACTTTTTTTCTTTATGAAACCACTTACAAGGATTAAAATGCAAGTCTTATTCTTCTCTCTTTCAATCTTTGAAAAACATCAAACAAGCTGTGTGGGACAGCTTGTAGAAACTAAACCAAACACCCCTCTTTTCAGTTTTTTAGCACTAATAAAGCTAAACAAATGACTATTTAAGCAAGGTGACAATCAATAAAGCTAACTTATCCACTAATAAACTATAATACAGCAGAAATTAAAGGGAAAACAGTTGGGTTAGGGGCTAAACTAATGTGGATCCTAAAGCTAGACTAGCATTCCTACCAAATTTAATAAGCACTAAAGGATGTAACGAAACTATATCAAAACCTCAAAATCCCAGTTCACCTAAACTAAATAAGCTAAGGACTAATATTGATTAAACTAAAGGAGAAAAGAAAGAACAAATTGCCTGATCATTTGAGGCTGCAATTGCACTACCAAACTGGAGACAAGCTGGTCTGAGATTTCGAAACCTGCACAGGACACACCAGTGGCTAAATGACCACTTTTAACCCATTAGCAGACCAACAAAAAGATTTTTTGAATTTTTTTCCTTTTGACCAAAGATAAACTAGCTAGCAAACTTGTGATTTTTATTTTTTATAATTTTTGACTTGAGCAAAATTGTACTTAAACTGCTATGGAAGAACTGAAGAAACTCATTTTCTTTATATATTTTTTTTGCAGACTTAATCTTCAAAATTTAGCTAGACTGTGTAAAGTCTTTTCCAACTCAAACAAGGGATTCAAATGCTTGTGCTAAGCCGATTTTTAAACCCAAGATGAAACAAAGCTCCCTCTTGACCCATTTTGACCCATAAATCAAACAATCCTAAAAAAATAAAATACTTTTTACAACTGATCTTTGACTCCTCTTTTATGAACTTGGAATTGAGATTAACATTAAACCTAGAAACATTAAACAACTAAAGAGAACTCAGATGTAAAAAAAAAGCTTTTAATTAATTGAGAAAATACATTACACAGAAAAATAATAAACTCATTTTCAACTGAAAACTAGGGGGTGCCTTCTTGGCTTACAATGGCTTCCTATTTATACTACAACTCCAAGGTCTTCAAGTCTTCACTCCTTGTGTTTCTTCTGTGTGAGCAGTCAAGCCAAAGACCAAATTTGTGCTTTCTTTCCATCAATCCTGGCCATCCAATAAGTAGGTATAGATGGGAACAAATCCGAGCCATCTATTGGAGCTTTTAGACTTGGATTGCCATGGTGGCATTTGGGGAAGAGGGGTAGCAGTGAAAGTGGGTTTGGGAATTGGGATTATCCGGGTAAGAGGTTTAGATTGGAGGTTGAGTGTCTGGGGATGGGTTGTGTTGGTTAAATGAGAAACAGGGACAAAGGGGAGGTATTTTTTTATTTTTTTTTCTTCTTGTGTTCTGTGTGTGTTTGGGCGGGAAGACAGGGAAGAAGAAAGGGTGAGGTTGGTTATCAATTGACCGGGTACTTAGGGTTTGACCGGGTATAAAGGGTGGATGGGCTTGGACTGGTTTTGGGTTTGGGTAGTTATTAGGACTTAGGATTAGTTATGAAACCAAATGAGATTTCAAGGATCAAACGTGTAAAATTCGAAACTCCAGGGACCAAAGCTGTAATTTTCCAAAAATTATTATAAGGACCATAAATGACAAACTTTATTAACCAAGGGCCACAAATAATATTTTCCATTTTTAAAAATCCCGGGGACTTGTTTTGCCATTTTTGAAAGTTGGGGGACTGAAACTGCCAATTATGCAAACTTTGTTCGTTTTTCATTTGTTTTCAATAATTTTGCATCTGAAACATATAAAACACAATTTTGAGATATTTTCAGTATTTCGATGCATATTGGAGTGTTTTTAGATGTTTTGCAGTTCAGTTTTGACCTAAAATGATGAGTTTTTACACACTCATCAGGTCTCCCGAGTGGTAGCATCAAGGTCGATAGAGTCAACGATTTTAAGGAAGTCCTTGAGATGCTGATTAGGATCTTCGGAACGAAGTCCATGGAATGCACATCCATTTTGCACCAACTGGATGGTGTCGGATCGCAGGGCCTTAGTTTGAGCTTGATCGGGGAGCTCAATGGTGTTCCTATAGCCTTGATGGCTCGGTCTAGAGTATTCACCAAGATTACGGCCTCTTGGCGGGTCAATTGGTGGTGGGTTGATGGGAAATGGTTGATTTGGTAGATTATCACCTTCCATGATGAAAAGTGACAAGGTTACGAATAAAGACACGAAGAAGGGGGATAGACTACAAGGAAGCAAATTAAAATGAGAAAAAATCCTACTTGATAGGAATCAAGAAAGGGGACCTAAACAAGATAGAGATCTAACTAGCTATTCTATTCCCCGACAGCGGCGCCAAAAACTTGATGCGCGTGAAAGGCGCGTTCGGGGTCAAAGGAAACTTCCTTTTCTTCGAGCAAGTTTTTCAACCTCTTAGGCAGTGAACCTAATCGTTGTAGTGTAGTATGGGGTAAGCCTTGGGGATTGACATCGTTCTCTAGGGGAATAGGAATTCTAGTAAGAAATATATGACGAGAAGGTGGGGTTGAGGATGATTTTTTTATATTTTTTTATGGTTTTTTAGAAAGCTAAGGTAAATATCTCAGGGCAATTGGTTTGGGGGTGGTACTTCTACCGATTACTCTACTTTATCTAATTATCTAATTATCTAATTACTACGAGTAGCTTATGTCTAATTGAGGTGTGCTCGTATGATGATTAAAGATGTGTTCACCTAGGTACTATTACTCCTTAGTTATCTTTTATTGGTCGGTTGAGTTGTCACGTCCTTTATCTTAACGCGTTGTATTCCTAAAGGTCGGAGGGATATGCGTGGTCCCTAGTTCTTTGAGGTTATCTCTCGTATAAAACCTAAGGAATCGGCAAGCCCAGGCTATTTCATCCATAGACCATATCATCATAAAGAATACTCAAGCATTAAATACAACGAAGATGCCTATTTTGCACTCCTAAGCCAATTTCAATTAAGATAAGAAACAACCTAACAATAATCAATAACTAGGTTTCATAGATCTAAGCAAACACACAAGAAATTAGCTAGACATGATTGACAAGCAAGCATACACAGAATCAATCGAATACGGGATAGACATAATGATAATTTGGATAAATAAACTTATCTCGAGGTGTAAAATAGGGTATGGGACCCTAAGATACTGTCCAATTCGGACTACAAACGATTTAGGGTTTTTTTCTCCAAAAGTCTACCTCCTAAAATACAGAAAAATTGAATTCAATATATAGTACAACTGCGACGGCATCACCTTTTGCATGGGACGCCGTCAACTCGCCGTCATTAGGGTTTCGTCTGGGCCAAGTCATCGATGGGAAGACGTCACCTTAGAGTTGTGACGTTGTCGGTCTTCAGTTGGGACGTCGTCTTGAATCTAGATCTGGGTCGTCTGGAGTGAAAACTGTAAGTGACGCCCTCCTTATTTAAAGCGTGACGCCGTCAGGTTATGTGACTAGAATTTCCACTGAGCCGTCGCGTGCATGTTTTGATCAAGTCACCATAGAGGGACGGCGTAGCCCTTTGGTTGGGACGCCGTCAGGTACTGTTGATTAGTCTTGAGTGGCTTCGATCCTGACTTTGCCATGTTCTACATGTATTTGCTCCTTTTTGTCCAAATATGCTTCATTCCAGCATTTTGCTTCCAAAAGACCTAAAAAGTAAAAAAGGAACAAAATTAAGCAGTAACGGATATAAAATGTGTCAAAATAGGGCTTAAATGACCCCCTAAAAGCGTACGTTTTAAATCCTTATCAGATGTGGTGTTTGCTCTTAGGATATGGAGACATTACCTGTACGGCATTAAGTGTATAGTGTATATACCGACCACAAGAGTTTGTAACATATCTTAAACCAAAAGGAGCTGAACATGAGACAACGACGCTGGTTGGAATTACTCAGTGATTATGATTGTGAGATTCGTTATCATCCGAGTAAGGCCAATGTTGTTGCAGATGCCCTTAGCCGAAAAGAGAGGATACCACCGTTACGAGTCCGATTCTTAGGAATGACGATTAGTTTGCCACTACCGTCTCGGATACTAGCAGCCTAGGCCGAGGCGTTGAAGGAATCCACGAGTTGATGGAACAATATGCTTTGGAGACAGAAGCTGGATACCATTTCATGGAGGAATCCACGAGTTGACTATGTACGAGTCGCATAAATCAAAATACTCTATTCATCCCGAAGTCGACAAGATGTATCACGACCTGAAGAAACTCTACTGGTGGCCGAACATGAAAGCAGACATAGCTCTGTATGTCAATAAGTGCTTGACGTCTTCCAAGGTAAAGGTCGAACACCAGAATCCGTCAGGGTTGTTAGTATAATCCGAAATCCCTGTTTGGAAATGGGAGTGAATCACCATGGACTTTATCACCAAATTACCAAGAACAGATAGCGGATGTGCCGCTATCTGGGTAATTGTGGATCGACTGACTAAGTTCGCTCACTTGCTGGCTATCAGCGAAGTTGATAGTATCGACAAGCTTGCTCAGCTTTACGTCAAGGAGATAGTATCTCATCATGGCGTGCCCATATCTATCATTTCCGACCGAGACAACCGTTTCACATCAAAATTTTAGCGGTCACTGCAGACGGCCTTGGGAACGAGGCTTGATATGAGCACTGCATATCATCCCCAAACCGACGGTCAGAGCGAAAAGACCATCTAGACGCTAGAAAATATGCTTCGTGCCTGCGTTATCGATTTTGACAAAGGTTGTGAGAAGTATTTCCCTTTGGCCGAATTTTCTTACAACAATAGCTATCATACTAGCATAAAGGCCGCACCATTTGAGGCGTTGTATGGTCAGAAATGTCGTTCTCCGATCTATTGGGCTGAAGTTGGCGACAGACAACTTACCGGTCCCGAACTCGTACTGGAAACTACCGAGAAAGTAGTCCAGATTGACAATCGTTTTTAAGCCTCACGTGATAGTCAAAAAAGCTATGCCGACAAGAGACTTATGCCCCTAGAGTTTCAAGTGGGAGACCGAGTCATGTTGAAGGTTTCCCTTTGGAAAGAGGTGATACGCTTCGGCAAACGTGGAAAACTCAACACCCGATATATTGGCCCCATTCCAATCCTGGAAAGAGTCGGACCAGTAGCTTATAGAATTGAGCTACCTCAGGAGTTGAGCAGTTTAAACGATGTCTTTCACGTGAGTAATCTGAAGAAATGCCTTTCCGATGAGACCCCGATCATGCCTATGAGAGATATCTGAATCGACAAGCGTCCGAACTTCATTGAGGAGCCGGTTGAGATCATGGATCGTGAAGTTAAAAGACTGAAGCATAGTTTTATCCCTATTGTCAAAGTTCGTGGGAGTTCCCATCATTGACCAGAGTTTTCTGGAACGTGAGGATGAGTTTCGGAGGAAGTATCCTCAACTCTTTACGTCATAGAGTAACTCGGAATGAAACCCGGGACGGGTTTCTTCTGAGGCTGGAAGGCTGTGACAACTGGAAAATTAGGGAGCCCTTTTAGGTACCGCATTACGTTAGTTAAAACAAGTAAAAGGCCTTTAGGAGCTATTTTGGAATTTTGATGATTTGACTTGGTATCGTTAATTTGATTTCGTGAATGATTGTGTTATTGAAGGAGTTATGATATGAATTATGATCCGTAATGCTAGGCATTACTCGAGTCGGCACAGTAAAAACCTAAAAGCGTGAGAAATAGTAACATTGAACTCGTTAAGTGGAAATAGACGTGTTCATAATCAAAATTTACGGAACGATATAATGAAGAGCAATGGCGCATATTATAAAAGTTGTCGGTCACGATTAATAAAATATACGAGTCATTAAGTGATAAGTCGGGAAAGTTAATACGACGTTGGTCCCCATGATTTTGTGCTAGCCGGCGCCCTCCCCCACCCACTCACAAATAATTTACACTTAACTCCCCACCTCAAAAATATAAAAACCCACTCTCACACACAAACATACACACACACACACTTCATTTCTCTCTCTACCCCTTTATACCGTCGTCACTGCCAACACCCTTCACCGCCTCCCCGCCGCGTGTGAACCATCACCACTACCACCAAAACATTCACCTTTCTCTCCTCTATCTTTTCATATACACCACGCTCCCTAACTCCTCCATACCGCCACCCAAACAACCCCCAAACGCCCCCCTTTTTCACTTTTTGTCATTTCAAGCGTAGATCAGGAAGAAAGAATGTGAGGAAAATGAGTTGTACACTCATTTGGTGACCCCCGGGCCTCGTTCTATCCATATGGTTCGGTTTAGTTAAAAAAAAGTTTTAAATGAATAAAATGAAAATAAATTAGTTGGTATCGTGTGTGTCGTGTATTGTGCATTTTATTTTTATGTTTGTATGTATTTGTTGCGGATTTGAGGTTTGGAACGGAGGTTGAAGGTGTTGAAAACCAACCGCGACCACTAGGGTTCGGTTTGGTCATGTTGGGTTGGAACCGAGAGCACCAAGGACCCAAGGGATCCGGGTTTTTTCTGTTGCGGGATTGATTTTTAAGGTTGTTGCTGTTGTTGGAAATGGCCGGGACCAAGAGGTCCGGTGTGGTAGTTATGGTTGAAGCCGAGAAGGAGCCAAAGACCATTAGGGTCCTTTTGGTTTGTGTGGTGTAGCAGTGGCTAAGCCGAGACCATTAGGGTCTCGGCATTGGTTTCGGTTGGAGTTTGATATCGAGTAGTGACAGGATTGATTACTAGTTAAAACGGAGATTGATTGAAAATGTGGTAACGTTGCCAAGCCGTAGGTTTAGGGCCGGTAACGAGCGAGAATATTTATTTGGACTTGAAATGTTATATATGTGAGCTTTGTGCAACGTCGGTGTTACCGTGACTTTTTAGTCTCGGTTGACCCCGACAACGCCGTAACATGGACTTATATTTATTATTGGACAATATGACATATAAAAGCCCGAGAGTCGTGACTCGGACTTGTGAACTCGAGACGGATAATAACTCGAAACATAAATCGAAAACTTGACGCGAAAAACATGTGTGTATATAAACTAGAAAATAAAACTATTAATAAGTTCTTGTATTAAATATTTAATAACAAGATACAACTTGTTATTCGATATTTAAAAAGGGAACTAACAACTTAAAAATGAAAAGATTTTATAATAACGAGTTATAAAATATTTCGAGGGCACGTTTACCTAAATATGTCATTAAGGAGTATTTAATGATCATTTTGGAATATGCATAGGTTATGGATGACTTGACATTAATATGTTTAACCCACATAGATAATGGACTTATTGGGTTGACGAATCCAATAAGAGCCCATTATGTGCGTCAGACAAATCTATTAATGAACAACTTATCCTTATAACTCGTTAGGTTGTGACTAGTTTTTGGAATAATAAATGAAATAAATAAATGGTTGTGTTTATCGAGTTGAAGAATTCGATTAGTTCTAACGATTTATTTTGAAACTTATTAAACTATAAAGCTTATCACATAGAGGTTGCGTTGTATTGTTGTGTTGTGCATTGCTTGTAATATAGTGCATTCATTGGAGTTTTATCGAGTCGACACCTCACACGATGATACCAAATGCTTTTAACTAAATTGAGAACAAAATATTTTTGGAAATAGAAATGGAATATATTCGGGATATAATATATTGAAATCGGAAAATGTATTAAAGATGGATCTGTATTAATAGGTTGTGCCGAGTCAATAGTTGCCGAGTTGTGCTAGCTGCTTATCTGCTTTCTGATATTGGTTATTTGTGCTTTGCTTGATCAAGGTGAGTTTCATAGCCCCACTTTTTAACTGTGTTTTATCTAAATTGGGGTGAGAAAGTATGCAACTATTTTGTTGGACTTGCTTCTACTTTTTGATTTGCTTATGTGTTGACTAGCGAAGGATAGATATGTGGTAGATGTTGACTTAGGCTAGGGTAGCAATCCTTTGCTATAACTATGATACCTAGCTAAGAATAGATTCTACTTCCGACCTAGACCAGGGTAGCATTGAATTATGCTTTGCTATGGCCGTGGTACCTGGCTAGAGTACTGGGGCCCTGCTGAGATCTCGTTTGCGTTATTGGAAGGAATATTGTTGGAATGTGATTGAAATGTTTTTTGTATATCCGCCTTAGTCTCACATAGCAAATAAACTCTATCAGGTCCACTACTGAGTTTATGATTAAACCTATGAACTCACCAGCGTTAGCTGACCTTTTTAGCATGTTTTTTCAGGTAACTAAGATGATGCTTGGATTGCTTGTTTCTTGGAGGCTTGGCAGAAGGGGCATGGTTGGAGGATCATTCTAGAACTCTGACAATAATTGTGGACCTACCTTATGATTTCTTTTGGGCATTACTTTCAATGTTTTGAATAGATAAACTAAATATGTGATTGGTTTGTGAAACGTTTTATGCTATCTTGTTTCCTTATACTTATGTTGTGTACCAATCCAATAGCACCCTGAAAGCTTGATTAAGTCTTCCGTTGTACCAAATTTTGGGTGTGTTACACACATGACTGAGACGGTGTTAGCTATTGATGATTGGGTCTTTTTGAAGCTTCAACCATACAGACAATCCACACACATACAACACAAACACCACAAATTGGCTCCAAAGTATTATGGTCCCTTCATAGTTGTGGCAAAAATTGGACAAGTAGCCTATAAATTGGAGCTGCCAAGTCGTTCTCAAATTCATTCAGTTTTCCATGTATCCCAACTCAAGAAGTTCAGGGGTGATGTTCCACAAGAACCTGCTAAGCTTCCACAATGTGATTCTACTTGGCACCGTATGTTGTAGGACCACTACGATATATCAACCTTATCACTTTACCAAGCAAACCCAACACACGTAACCCAAGTTATGCGTATAAAACGTGAAACCCAAACACAAACATATGCGTAAAAGAAAGAAAAGATAAAGATGAGATGGTGACTTGAATGATATATGAATCCGTGTATGTTATGAGTATAAGATGAAACAATAAGATGTATATTCCTTGAGAGAGAAAATACACACACACACACACACACACTTTCAAGCACACCCCTCAAATGTGACCATTTGAGGGGTATTTATAGTACAAGCAACTTAAAACCCTAAAAGGCTTTGCTTGGGCTTTTCGTGGGCTGGATTGGGCTTTGGATTTGACACGCTTAAGCTTATAAACGGCTAGCAAGTCTCAACTATTAGCCATTTAGCTTAGCCCAATCCACGAGCCCGTTGACTATTCTATCACGATATCTAACACACGATACAAAGTTCCTAAAAGTGAATGACCATCACTTCTAATAAAACAATTAAGGCTAACATATGTTGTGTTGGATAGGAAAATGGCCAAAAAAGGGAATGTTGGAGCAGTCTATGTCTTAATTCAGTGGCTCAATGAAGGACCTGAAGATTCTACTTGGGAGTTATATGAAGATGTGGCTGCAAGGTTTCCAGAATTTGATTTAAAGGCATAAGTTGCTTGTGGTCAAGCAACATTTGAAGGAGTGGGCATTGATATGTGCAAAAATCACATTAGTCAAATATGGAAAGTCAAACAAGAGGAAGTCAACAAATATCAAACCAACAACTTTTCTCGCCAACACTTTTACATTTCTTTTGTATAAATATTGATTGTCATTTACATTTCTTAGCTAATCAATTAGTAAACAAACTATTCTCTCTTGTACAATTCATCTATCAATACAACAAATCATTCTTCTAGTTCGAGTCTCTATTCTTTATTGTCTTGAGCTCCTGTTAGTTGAATAAGATCATCTTCGATTATTCATTGAATCCTGGAAAGTTCATATCACAAGTTAATCGAAAAACTTGAATGTATATCGCATGTTGGTCATGTGAATAGAGTCTGCCTGTTTGGTGTATAAAAGTAGGAAGATATCTATTGTGGAATGTGACAAGAAAATTAGGTTTGTGTTTTTTGTTAATTTTTAAATTCAACCCGTACAATTGGTTTAATTTACCTCACCTTTTTCAATTTTTGTTTTCTGTTATTTGTGACACATATTTTTTTATTGCTATTTTAATTATCAAACAAAATTGTACGAAGTTTGACTAAAACTATGTTTAATTTTGACTTTAATTGGCCAATCACGTTGCTCGATTTCGCATACATGGCAAAATCAAGATCTCGTGTCAGTCCAATTTCTTTTTAAAAATAAAAATGTTTTGACAAAATCACACCGAAATTATGTAATTTCTTTTATTATTTAAAGTGTCTATATATATATGTTGTCTGTTTTATGTACCAAATAAAATTGTCTAAACTACAAAAAATTATTGTTATAATCTTTTATTTGAAATAAAATTAAAAAGTGAGAAGATGATTATGTAAAAGTAAGATAAACTGGATGAGCTTAATTTGTAAATTATCATATCGTTTTTTCTAGACGGTCACATGTTAGTTTTAAGCACTAACCAAACACCCTTTTACTTAATTAACTCATCTATTTTTGTTATAAAAAAGCTACCTAAATTAACAAAACTAGAAAAAAGACGTCTATAAGAGACTTGGGTGCGGTAACATGGAAGGTAAGGTTAAAGTTTAACATTTGCATATTAACCCATGTTAACTATATCGCGTATGGTGTTAACATCATAACGCGGCGTTAAAGCTCAATTTCATTTTTTTCTTTTCTCTTTTTATTTCTGCCCCTCTAAATAAGGGGTTGTTTTTATAAATTATTGGTTAGTTAAAAGGTTTAACGTGGGAATTTTATCACACGATATATCTTTTTGTTTAGTTAAGATGACGACACTGTGTTAGTTTAACCTTGGTGACCTCTAACAGCGTCAATTAACCATCTCTCGTCATCTTCTCCGGCCATTCAGCTGCCGTAACGCCGTCAGTTAACAACCGTTCTTCATAATCATCATCATTACACATTTCGACACACACAGAGTAAAACACATTACTATATAACTAACTAACAAGTGATGGAAGATGATGATATGGTGCGTGAATGCAAGGTGACTTGTTGTTTTCATCTTGTTTATTATTATTATTTTTTTCTATTAGTGGTATAATAATCTTATTATTTGCATTGCATTGCATTGCATAGCAAGTGTTCGATAAAATGACTAGCAAAATTTAACTAGGTTACGTGTATGCCTTATGTGTACCGTAGTTGCTGTAAATGTATTAGGCTGATCAAATGATTAGTGGCGATTGTTTCTTCAACTTCTACTTGGAGTAGCTGCATTTTTGTTTCATGTAAGGAACATGAGAAAACAATCTCACTTTTTCAAGTTACTTTTATGATGGGCTTATGAGTTTATTAGCTTATATGTGTCAAATAAGCCCATACTAAGTGTTTGGCTAAGCTTATATGAGTAGGCTTATGAGCTTATATAAGGGGTTTTTGATATGCCCCAAAATTGTGACCGGGTTGGACTTATATAACATGTTGCATTCTAAATTACAATTATACCCTCAATTATACATAATCTAGCATTCATGTTTTTCAACTCATGTCCCTTATAGGTTGTGTCTGGAGAGGGGCTTATAAGGGGCTTATGGGGCTTGGGCTTTTAAAATAAGTCGGCTTATAAAATAAGTTTCGTTTGTCATGCGAGCTTATGAAATCATAAGCCCTTAAAAGGGGCTTAAAACTTTAGCCCCATAAAAGGGGCTAAAAACTTTAGCCAGGGGCTTTTGAACAATAAATTACTTATTTACCCACAAAAATATCTAACATATACAAAGGGTATGTTTGGCACGGAGCGGTATGAAGCTTTTTGGAGCGATGAGCGGTGAGCAATGAGCATTTTGATTTTTAGTAGTCGTTTGGCAGAGGAGCGGTGAGCTTTCTTATTTTTTAGGAATGCTCAATTTTCCAATGCTTCTTTAAGAAGCTGTGAGCGGTGAGCGGCACAACTACTGCTCACAGCTACTTTTGCCAAACACACCCAAAAACTCATTTAATTATGTCCTTTTTTAGTAATTTTGCAATAATAAGCTTAAGCTTAAGCCCATTTGCCAAACAAGTTTACAAAAATACAAATTTTAACTTCGGCTTATAATAAAAGCCCCAGCTCCAGCCCAAGCCTAAGCCCCAGCCCATTGCGCCAAACATACCTATAGTCATTTACCAATCTAAACTAAACTGAACATGTGAGGTTATCAACTTAGTAAACATTAGCTAATCCAAGCTTATGAGCTTAAGATATATAAGCTGTAAGTTGCTTATATAACATAAGCATAAGCCCAACTCATAAGGTTAGCCAAACACTGCCTAATACATTGCTATTTGGTTGTGTAGAGACTTGATTTGAATTTTGGATTGGGGTATACAAATAGAGGTAATTAAATAGGCATTAATGTGAGCGCTGTTTAATAAGCCTCTCAGATTTTTTATTATTTATTTATTTATTATTTTTTTTTTGCCAAGTGTATAACTCATTGTCTTTAGCATGCAAATATTATTCAGGTCCTTATCTAGCACATA
The DNA here is from genome assembly GCA_910596185.1 of Chrysanthemum makinoi. Lineage (NCBI taxonomy): Eukaryota > Viridiplantae > Streptophyta > Magnoliopsida > Asterales > Asteraceae > Chrysanthemum > Chrysanthemum makinoi. Next base: position 133,662,319 of record OU343217.1, read on the forward strand.
TATAAAATTGTAAACGCACAGATTACAGAACTCCTCTATTCAAAAGGGGTTCTTTTGCAACAAATGTCAACATTAAGGATTTGATTTTGTTACAATGTTACTCCTAGTAGCTTAAAAAATCAATTACTACACAAGGATACCAAGATAATATAAATTCAATGATAAAGTTTTTGTACATTGTTAGTTTGCCATTTTTTTTATTTATTTTTATTATTTTTTATTTATTTATTTATTTTTTATTTTTTGTAGTGTGTATCATTACATGTTAGACATGTACAAGTTATCCTGTCATGGCATACAAGAAAAAAGGTTCGCTCTAATAAGGACAACAAAATGGGTATCTGAATTACGCACTGTTTTCTAGATTATACGTAAACGCACATCCTTTGTTCTTGCATTTTTTTGCGTCATTACTCACTACTATGACCGCTTTATCATTGGCCATACGTTTCTTTCTAGATTGTTTTATGTTCATGTGTTCTTTCCAAAAACAACATGATTAATTTTCCTTCTGTATAATATGTTTGTACGTATTTTATGTGGTTCTGTAATACATAGTAATTTTTTTTTATATCATCTTTCAGAAAAAGTTGGCACGTTTTAGATTCAAAGAGCTCAAGGATGTTCTCAGCCATCTTTGTCTTCCAAAGACTGGAAGGTATCAGGTATATTCTCTATTGCATCAATATGAACCTCCTGATTAGGATCTTGCGAACGCCTTAGGTAGATCATAGGCTGAAGTGACTGTTTTATTAAATCTAAAGCCATTTGCTAGTATTGTGGTCACCTTGGTATTTTCCTTATGTGGCCATTGAGATTCTGGTATATATTCATGATATATATTCAGCTATCTACTGTCATTCGTTATGTGACTGTTGTAGGACTCTGCATTTTTTATTATCTACATAAGAAAACCTATGGAAAGCATTAAAGTTCTGCTAAATGTGCGTTTAGGAACTTCATAGTATAGGGTCAAGAAGTTGTTGCACAAAAATACAAAGTCTACTAATGAGTGCATATTTGCTTTAACTTGCTCATTGCCTCTTCTTACTGGCTTAATGGTGCAACATGTGTTTTTTCACATGTGTTGATAATCGGCTCAGATGAGTCGAAATAATATTCAGTTATAAGAATTGTGGAGAAGTAGAGAAACTAAATTGTTTAACATTCAAAATCTAAATGACATATCATAAAGTATGTATTTATAGACTAACTAAACTTTTAGGCTAACTGATCTTGAATTTCAACTAACCTTCTCGCCTAGAAAGCATGTTCCATGAAATGGTTTGTAGCAGATTTTCAAGTCTCACACGACCATGCAGACACGCAGACACAACACAGATCGTCTAGAATTTACATTTTCACTTTAGGATTGTAATCGACTGACCAAAATAACTGCTATTTTTGGCACAACCCTATGTTTTTTTTCAGTTTTAAGCCTGAATGTAACCTTTTATAATATAAATACACAAGTGAAAAAAATCTGATCAATGAATGTGTTGGAATTAGATATCAAGACATTCAAATAAATAATCACCAAAATATCAAAGTAATGTTGCGGAAGCGTATAGGATGTATTAACGAATAATTAATTAACATAAAGAATATGCGTACCTTTGTTGATTCTAGCCGAACAAGAATCAAATCCACAAACTAGCAACGGATGAACCCTAATTTGATTTAGTTAGGATTATGTGAATTACCTCTTACCGTTTTGTAATTCAATCCAAGACAATAACAAAAGTATGTTATTACTAAGTTCTTGTACACATTACTAAACCGAATTAAAGTACCGCTAGTTTTTATCAAACCAAATAACTTGATGTTTGGAAAAGAGTGGATCGACCCTATAGGGTGTCGACCGGTTTTGGAGAGCAAAGAAACACACAAAACAATTTTAGGTTTAGCTTGTGTATACAATAGGTGCAAAAACAAGACCCCTAGCCTTGTTTATATACCCAAGCAAGCTTGGTGAACAAGTTTTGGATTGTTTCCTTTTACCCCTAGCCGATCGGTTCTAATCCTCCACAAAGGGTTCCGGAATCTTCCAAACTTTGCAATTAAGTCCTTTTCCAAATACCTTTAACGACCGTTAGTCCATTACATTAATTACTTAACGTCAGTTAGTTATTTCGTTTAATAAATAAATAAATATAACGTTTATATTTAATTATTAACTTTAAATTCTCATACGTAAAGTGTGCAATCCCAAAGTCTCGAGTTCGATCCTAACTCACATCTACTAATTTATATCCATAAAACCAACAGCTCCCACTTGGATATATCTTAATAGAGTGATCACATTCGGTTAGCGTCTAGCAACACTTCGATGCCTCTAGTACAACTCGAGCAAGGCTTCTGGAAAACCTTTTAATGATTTCTCATTATTATTATCCTTTTGTTTCTAATACCACGTTAAATAAAGATATGGAATTAAGTCATTCTTTATATAACTATTTTGTTTCTCGTTTGTAAGTGATTGACCAAGATTACCGAATCATCTAAACATATTTAGGGGAGATTTGGGTGCGGCCGGACAAACATCTTGTCAACCCTACGAGGGGCCCAGCAGTATTAAACTCCAAATAAATTTGAAGGAACAAATTCTATCTTGACTACAAGAATAACCTACAAACTTTGTAACATTTCCAAAACAACCCTTATGACTACCGTATACGTATAGCGTTAAGTTGTTCCACGAAATGCACTACATTCATGACACTTATCCGGTATCTAGTCTGAGGATAACTATTCATAATTTACTTATAACAATATCCACAAAGTAAATTATGTAGTTGGGATAAGTCCTATATTCAATTCATTGAATATCATCTGAAATTGGTATGCATTCTCATCAATATACTTTCAAGTATATTCTACCACATCTCTCAGATTTTTCTTAGTTTAATGATACTCCCATATCATTAATCGACAATGGACATTTAAAATAACTTAGTTATTTACGGATTAAACATGCAAATATAGGACAACAATATTATAAATGAAAATAAACATAATCCAAACTTTATTTCATTGAAAATAATAAATGTTTTACAATATCCTTTATCCAAATACTAATCACAGTTATGCATGAAACTTTTAGCTAAACGAAGTCCAATTCCATTGGCAAGTCCTACAAGCTTGTCTTTAGCTAAAGCCTTAGTGAGCGGGTCAGCTAAGTTATCATCTGTGTGAACTTTCAGTAGATTTATTTCACCTTCCTGGACTTGTTCCCGAACATAGTGATACTTCCGTAGAAAATGTCTGGTGCCCTTCATGACTCCCGGTTCATTGGCAAATATGATTGCAGCAGAATTGTCACAATACATATCAATAGGTGATTCAATTGAAGGCATAACACCAAGCCCTGAAATGAATTTCCTAATCCAAACAGCCTCCATTGCAGCTTCCGAAGCAGCTACGTATTCGGCTTCTGTTGTTGAAGACATCGCAATTGTACTCTGCTTCTTGCTCTTCCAGTCAACTGCTCCTCCATTTATGACAAAGACATAACCCGTCTGAGACTTCGTATCATCTTTATCACATTGCCAGGACGCATCACAGTAACCTGTAACAACAAGCTCTGTGTCTGGATTTCCACCATACACTAAAAACATATCTTTAGTATTTCTGAGATACTTCAAAATATGCTTAACAGCAATCCAGTGAAGATTACCCGGATTCTGTTGATATCGACTGGTCATGTTTTGAGCGAACGCCATATCTGGCCTTGTACATCTCACAGCATACATAATAGATCCTACAGGCGAAGCATAAGGAACTTTCTGCATGCGTGCCACCTCAGCAGGTGTTGAAGCACACATATCGCTACATAAGCCATGCTTTACTTCCATCGGCAAATATCCTTTCTTGGAATTTTGCATACTGAATCTCTTCAATATTTTATCAATGTAAGCGCTTTGACTTAAACCAATTAACCGCTTTGACCTATCTCGGTAGATCTTAATTCCCAGAATGTATGCAGCTTCTCCTAAATCCTTCATGGAAAAACACTTCCCAAGATATGCCTTAACATTTTGCATGCTTGGAATGTCGTTTCCCATAATTAATATGTCATCGACATAAAGAATTAGGAAAATTACATCACTCCCACTAACTTTGTGATATACACATGGCTCATCAAGATTTTGAATAAATCCATACCTTTTGATTTCTTCATCAAATCTTTTATTCCATTGCCTTGATGCTTGCTTCAATCCATAAATGGACCTTTGAAGTTTGCATACACGGTTTGGAAATTGTGGATTCACGAACCCTCAGGTTGCTTCATATAGATGTCTTCATCTAAGCGACCATTTAAGAAGGCGGTTTTGACATCCATTTGCCATATCTCATAGTCATAGTATGCCGCTATAGCTATGAGAATTCTAATAGCTCTAATGTCCGCTACAGGAGAAAAGGTCTCCTCGTAATCAATGCCATAAGTTTGAGTAAAACCTTGCGCAACTAGACGAGCTTTATAGACGTGTACATTGCCATCCATGTCAGTCTTAATCTTATAGAGCCACTTACTCCCAACCACCGAGGCATTTGGAGGTAAGTCAACCTCTACCCAGACTTCATTTTCTCTCATGGATTGCATTTCCCCATTCATTACAACCTGCCATTTAGCCTTGTCAGGACTTGCCATGGCAGCTTTATAACTAGTAGGCTCTCCAAGATCTCCTAACATAGTTTCCTCAACCTCTACGTTAAGACATAGACGTTCAGGTGCACGTGTATTCCTTACGGATCTACTGAACGGAATCACTTCAACTTCGGTGGAGGACCCGGACTATCGGTTCTACCGGAAGTACGTTAGTGTTTTCAGAAGGTAATGCATCTTCTTGATCATCTTTTAGATCATAAACTCTCCCACTGAATTCTTGAGATACGAGTTCTCTTTCAAGAAAATCTCCATACCTAGCAACAATTACTTTATTTTCGGTTGGATAGTAAAAGTAGTAACCCATAGTTTCCTTAGGGTATCCTACGAAGATACACTTACAGATCTTTGTTGGAGTTTATCTGCTGAGTCACGTCTAACATACGCCTCGCAACCCCAGACCTTTAAATAAGACAGGCTAGGAGCTTTACCATGCCATATTTCATATGGTGTCTTATCAACCTTCTTTGTGGGAACCATATTTAGAATACGAATAGCAGATTCTAAAGCATAATCCCAAAAGGATAAAGGTAGAGTGGTAAGATTAAACATAGATCGTATCATGTCCAACAATGTACGATTTCTTCTCTCAGCTACACCATTTTGTTGTGGAGTATATGGAGAAGTGAGATTCTGGACAATTCCATTCTCAGCTAAGTAATCTTTAAAATCTTGGCTTAGATATTAGCTCTCTATCGGATCGAAGAGCTTTAATCTTCTTTCCCAATTGCAGTTCTACTTGACTTTGAAAACCTTAAATGTTTCAAAGACCTCATGTTTATGTTTAAGTAAATAAACATAACCATAACGAATGAAATCATCAGTAAAGGTTAAGAAGTAGCTAGCACCTCTCTTTGACACATGTCTAAGTGGTCCACACACATCAGTATGAATAAGACCAAGTAGATCGCCCTCTCCATATTGCTATGAAAAGGTTTCTTAGTCATCTTCCCGGATATGCATGACTCACATTTATCAAATGATTCATCATTGATATTTTGCAAAAGCCCTTCTTGTTGCAGCTTATGCATGCGAGCCTTGCCTATATGAGCAAGTCTACAATGCCAAAGATAAGAAGAATTCAAGTCTAACTTTATCTTCTTGTTAATGCTAAACATTGAATTATTATTATTGTTAGATTCATTTCCAATCACATCAATTTCAAACACACCATTCACAGTAATTGCTTTAAAATAAAATACACCATTTAAAGAAACATCAATTCCATTACTTGAAATAGTATGAGTAAAACCATCATCCAACAAAAGCTGAAAGGAAACAACACCTCTAATTATAGAAGGTGCGTAATGACAATTGTTCAATAACGATTACTAAGCGAAGGCAATACTAAACTAAACGTTCCTACGGCTTCAACAGCTGCATGTGCCATTTCCCAGTGCAGATATTGCTCCCCATAGGCAAGCTTCCTTTCCACTCTAAATCCTTGCAGTGTATTACAAATGTGAATACACGGCCGTATCATATACCCCGGAATTATTATGATTTAGAGTAAATAATTCAATGACAAATAAATTACCGGAAATACCGGCGCCCGGACCTCCATACTTCATCTTATTTGCCCGCAATTCATCAAGATAGAGCACGAGTTTCTCTTCCAATGCCCAACGCTTTTACAGTGATGGCATGCTTGATCCTTTTTAGGATTATCCTTCCTAGGAGTAGGGTTCTTCTTGGGTTGAGGTTGATAGGCCATCACTTGTTTGCCTTTGTCAACCTTACCTTTACCCTTCCCCTTCTTGTTGTTCGCACGCTGCGGTTTTGGCTTATTAATCCTTCAACCTTGAATAGCAAGTACCTGGGCGGTAGGAACCTTTGAGGCAACCCCTTCTCATAGTCAATTAGCAATGCGTGTAGGTCGATGCTTGTCTTCCCCACGCAGTGCATATTGAAATTCGACAAAACCATTAAAATCCTTGTTAAGGGATCGATTAATCGATTCACGACCATGTCATCATCATAAGTTTTGCAAAGTGCTTTGAGCTGGTCCATGTAACCTTTCATTTCCGGTACATGAGCACTTACGGGTTTACCCTCACCTTGCCTACGGTGTTAACGCGTCGGTCAAGTCATAAATCTCGACGGCAGTTGGTTTCTCAAACATAGTCCGAAGTTCATTGAGCATATTAAATGGGAAATAATGTTTAAACTGCTTTTGAAGAAGCGATTCCATTGTTCCCAACATAAGACAAGCCACATCATTATGGCGCTTATACTCAGTTGCCAAGCATCAATTTGAGCTTGAGTAGCATCGAGGACCGGTTGGTTGTTCGGGGCAAGGTTCATAAAGATATTTCAACCGGTCAACAACTCTACAGACAATTCTCAAAGAGCGGTGCCAATCATTGAAATTCTTAGAGCGAGTCAACTTTTCTCGATCAAAAAACTTTTGAGCGGAGAATTTAGAGCAGTGTTAGTGTTATCGGTGTTTTGAGCCATTTCTACAGAAAAAGTTCAAGTATTAGTATTTTCGATAATACACTTTTTCAAGAAAATAAATATACCCAACGGTAATATAAACATATAACCATATAGTTTTCTCGAAAACTAGGATCCAAATTATCATAGGTTCATTACATCAGTTGATCTGCTAGCAACGAACGCATATAATAAGGTAATCTGTCGAACATTAATTGGCAAACAATTTCCAACTCCTAGATCATTATGGGATTTATATTTTCCAACGCTATTGCAAATATAAACATGTTTCATCCCATCTTATGCCATTGAGTCCAGGTCTCACTTCCTACTCAACTTAATTGTCTAACTTAAAAAGCTGCAAATATGTCCATGTAAGGTCTGACTTTACATAGAGATTTACCTCTCCATTACAATCTGCCAAGTAATCTGTCATGGCGTAAATTGCAACTTCAAGTGTCCCTTTAATTAGATGGCATAAAACTTAATTTACAAGGGTACTAGTTTTGATTTTATGTGGTCAAATCAAAATATGTACAAAGATGTCATGCATTCATCTTGTAGCATAATTTTAATAAAAAAACTTTTATTACCTATTCATAAAGATCAAATTATCAAAGTTTTGATTGAGGTATTGGGTTCACCAATCAAGGAATTTAGTGTCAATTATCGTCCATTATACCGTACTTTTGCATAAGTGTAAACACTTAGTGTTTCGGATAATTACCACCAAAGTGGCGCATGGAATTAACACTAATTCGCCCTTAAGATGAGCTTGCACATTATATGGCTTACTAAGTAGCTCCACTCGAACTTACAGAGGCGAGAGGACGGTAAGCGCAAAGCATAACCTAAGACATCCTTTCAGTGTGGTAATGCGCACTTCTTAAATAACCCCTTTATAGTTCATTCTAATGGGTGAGCCGTTCAGACCATTTGTACCAAAGTCACCAATCAATTAAACTTATGAAAACTTAACTCTTCCAAAACAAATCAAATTTTCGCCATTGTTTAGTCCGTATTATTTTTCTATTCAAAAATTACCCTTTGCTTAAACTGTCGCACATAATAAACAAACAAGTAATACCAATAAAAAAAACTACTAAAAAACAATGTGCACATAATAAACAATTTATACGTGTAAACAAGTAGCCACATGCAACTTATTGATAAAACCCTATTAATAATCAATATCTAGGTTAAATTAATGTATATATTAATTAGGGCTTTCACTCCAGCGATAGAAAGTGAGCCACATACATCGACGAATCGATTGCGTAAACCCATAATTAATAGTATACCAAATTGCACATAATTGATTCATTAATATATATATAATTGGAGTCTTCCCCAATTCAAGATTTATCGTAAATAAATATGTCATAACAATTAAACAATTTATCAAAGCAACTTATCCATGACTAACATGCATGTATAATCATGGATATCATAACAATTATACACATAAGTCACAAGATCGCATATAAAATTCCATGACACATAACAAATTATTCACGAATTAATCACGTAATCAATATTAATTCTAGGTTTTAATAAGGTTAGCAAACAATTTTCAAAACCCTAAAATTTATACATGTGTCGATCTAAAAAAAATTAGGGGAACGCCCCATGAATAAAAAATCGACCAAAACATGAATAAAACATAAACCCTAGATAAACATAGCAAACAACATACAAGTATTTGTTTTATTACGCGTTTATGTAATTAATTACTCATTAAAACAAATGACTCGTGATGCCCTGTTGGAATTAGATATCAAGACATTCAAATAAATAATCACCAAAACATCAAAGTAATGTTGCGGAAGCGTATAGGATGTATTAACGAATAATTAATTAACATAAAGAATATGCGTACCTTTGTTGATTCTAGCCGAACAAGAATCAAATCCACAAACTAGCAACGGATGAACCCTAATTTGATTTAGTTAGGATTATGTGAATTACCTCTTACCGTTTTGTAATTCAATCCAAGACAATAACAAAAGTATGTTATTACTAAGTTCTTGTACACACGTACTAAACCGAATTAAAGTACCGCTAGTTTTTATCAAACCAAATAACTTGATGTTTGGAAAAGAGTGGATCGACCCTATAGGGTGTCGACCGGTTTTGGAGAGCAAAGAAACACACAAAACAATTTTAGGTTTAGCTTGTGTATACAATAGGTGCAAAAACAAGACCCCTAGCCTTGTTTATATACCCAAGCAAGCTTGGTGAACAAGTTTTGGATTGTTTCCTTTTACCCCTAGCCGATCGGTTCTAATCCTCCACAAAGGGTTCCGGAATCTTCCAAACTTTGCAATTAAGTCCTTTTCCAAATACCTTTAACGACCGTTAGTCCATTACATTAATTACTTAACGTCCGTTAGTTATTTCGTTTAATAAATAAATAAATATAACGTTTATATTTAATTATTAACTTTAAATTCTCATACGTAAAGTGTGCAATCCCAAAGTCTCGAGTTCGATCCTAACTCACATCTACTAATTTATATCCATAAAACCAACAGAATGTATAGAAAGTGTAAGCTAAGTATTGTTATGACTATACGCGTAAACTGCCAAATAAGCAGCATGCTTTCATTGTAAACATAGTACCCTTAATCGTATTACCAGCAAACCATTGCTTCGCCGTGATTGCCATCATGTTTTGATGATTACATGGGCAATCATATGATTGTTGTTGGTGCTTGAATATATGATTAGACAGTGGACCATAGTTTGGTGTTGGTTTTTGTGTGGCACAAGTGCGCAACATCTCTGCATGTCTGTGATTGGTCACAACCCCTTAATGGCAGGCCTAATTTGTTTACGGACTTAATTTACTACAATGCGCCCTTGTGGTTGGTGGCAGGGTTATTGTTCAGTAAAAGTTATGTTTTGTCAAGTCTTAGATTTTCAAGTGTATTTGTCTGATAAAAGGGAATAAAATTGATGCAGGTTTAGTAGTTTTTACTTTGTGCTATGTATACCTGATTATACATTTTCTTGTGCAACTTCAAGTGCGTTTTATTTAGTGTAAACAGAGTTGGGGCCGGGGGACAAGCTTAATAAACCAGCGGCTACATTGTATTGAATTGATAATTATTAAAGAGATTACAGCGGAACTTATAGAGGACATAGAAAACCTAATATCTAAACGGGCCTAACTAAACTAATCTAATACGGGCCTAATAAAACCTACTATTAATTCTAACATTTAGTTTGTTTATTTTGTATGCTCTGCATATTCAGTGCTCTTTCGCTTGCAATCTTTACCAATTACCATCCATCATCTATGTAATACCCTCTATGTTGACACAGTCATTTTTTTATTTGTAAATACTATTAATTATGCATGGCATTTTCCGCACATATATTTCAAGTGGATGATAAGTTTGCTTTATTGCGTATTTTTGTATACACAGGAGCTAAGGCACAGGATACTAGGTTTACTTTCTAACGAAGAAGGTAAGGGCATTATCATTAAATTCTGACTAACTGAATCGTATCATTAATTTGTATCTTTATAGCTGATGTAGTCTCTATTGTAAACTCTCCATGGAATAATGATGGCCTGATTACATTATTTTCATCATCTTTCTCAATTATTTGTTTTTTGGCTCTTATTCAGTTCGATACTACTTTTTTTGTAGCATCAGATCTGAAGAACAAATTAATTCAAAAGGAAGATGTGGCTATGCTAATTAATGACATTTATAGGTAAGCGTTTTCTAATTTATTCTCAGTTTAACATTATTGTCAATCAGCTATATGCAGAACAGATGATGTTCTTGAGAACAAAATGATTACAATATTTTCATATATCACTAGATGTACTGTTCCATATACATTGCTCCCTAAATCATGTGTAGCTATTTGGCTCCCTCATTTTAGAAAAATAAGAGAACATCAATTGTTCGTACCACTATTCACGAAAAAAACATCGTTTCAGGAAAATGACGATCACTGGGACAAATGGTCCACTAACTGGGCGAGGCTGTGTGTGGATCAGAAAAGAAGTAATTGTGGATCAGAAAGTGCGCTGTCCATGTGGTGGTTCAGCAAAAACAGAATTCATGATTCAGGTTTTTCACTGCTGACTTTTCTTTTGCTTTGTCCATAGTCTTTGTTCTCTCAATTTCTTACGTGAACATATTTAAACTCATTTGCTTTGCCATACAATCCTTGTAACATATTTACATATCGCTCTTCAAAGACCAGGGACAAAATTTGATACAAATCATTTGTGAACACTCTGAACTCAGCTGAGTGAATTGCAACACAACATATTCATTTAATTTGTACATCAAAGCAATGTACAGATATTGGTTGATATTATGAGTTTGGAGGATAGTCATATTGTTTCCTAAGATGTTGATGTGTCTCAGTATTTGTAAATGTGTGGTTCTTCCTATTTATGCACTTGCTTGTTTATTATATGTTACTGAGTAGCAGTTATTATTTGGATCACAACTTTTGCTTATGTTGAGGTTGTTTCTGCTCAGTGTTCAGATCCACAATGTCATATTTGGCAACACATTCCTTGTGTCGTTATCCCAATGGAGTTAACTGAGGGAGCTCCACCTGCTACTTCCCAGCATTATTGTGAAGTTTGTCGGATCGATCGATGTGACCCGTATGTATTATCTTCCTTTTTATTTTTCTGAACTTTGTGGTTATTGTTTCCTGTGTTTTATGTGGTTTGCATTGCATAATTATTTTTCTTCCTCATGATTTGTCTATGTTATCTGCTTATTGAAAACATTGTCAATGAGTGTGGCTTGACATTCCTATAGCGACATATTTGAAAATAACCACAAGATCCAAGGCAATCCCAAAGATAGCGAAACCCAAATCAAATGTAAACAAGGATGGTGAAATTTTAGTATACAACCATCTGTACAAGAAAGAAATATCTGGAACGTTTTAACAAAAACGCAACTGAGTTTAGGTGAAGGTTTAATCAAGTGTCTTTGGAGCTACTAAGCTATAATAATGTATGTGCATGATGGGGTGCGAAATTTGACAAGTTTACACAAAATTGGGGCTGTAAGAAACCTCATTTTGGCTGCGGATCCACATATGAGACTCAACTTTATGCTGTTTGAGCGTTGGCATATGGATCTCGTGTTTTTATTCATACATGGATGGGCACTTTTGTCTTTGTGATTGAATTATTGACACCATATCATTTGTCATAGGTGAAACCTAGCAGCATGTTGATATCGAGGGAAAATACATAATAAAAATTTCACAGAGCACATAGTTACGCAGAATAACTTCCATTATCTGATATATGTGTGTGTGCGTGTTTTAGGATGGATAATTACATCGAGCATTTGTGTCCAGCACTGAAATAACTAAAAAGCCCATCTGAACTCTAATGAACTAGGGAAATAAAATAATAAACAGATATATCCTTTAGGAACATATGGAGACATATGCATGATGAGGGGTTTTTTGAATGGGCTGGACTTAGTAAAATGATTTCTTTGGCATACCAATTTTTCTTCACCTTTAATTCAATAATTGTTTAGTTATATGTGTTGAGGAAGATCTTTATACATGATAGTTATTTTTTGCTTTTTCTCATATGGATGTGGAACAGTTGATTTAGTTTTTATTTTGCACATTTATCTGGTCAGATTTTGGAAGACTTTGGCACATCCGTTATATCCCGTAAAGATCGGTGACTCAAGTATGCAAGATGATGTGTAAGTCAACTAGTTTTGTATCTTCACTATCGCTTGATTGTTTGTTTCTTAAGACTCATGTAACTTAAAGCAATGTTTATGAGATTTTATACTAATTAATCTCGTCAATTAAGAAAGTGAACATAGCCTTGTAGTTTGCCTAGAAAGGTTTGTGGTCTGCGCATAGATAAATTAATCCTTAAAAAGTAGTCTGTGAGATTTTCTATCAGGATTTGACATTCCATTACATCATGCACGTTTTCCTTTGTTATAGTTACTAGGATTTATGTATTACACTAAGACCTTGAAATTTCGAACTGAGCTGTATTTATCTCAGATTTGTGTTTCTTAGTTCACAGCCTTTATATATGGAGGCAAGCTTCCAATTTACTAGGGAAAATGTACATATGCTGAAGAATGCAGGATATGATGTACAGGTGGGATTCATTTTATAACAGTTACAAATGGAATGTTTCATTATTACAATTTCAAATTGAAGTATTATCTTCTTTCTCTTGAGCAGGCATGGTGCGTTCTTCTCAATGATAATGTTCCATTCAGGATGCAGTGGCCTCGATATTCAGATCTAATAGTCAATGGTATATTGGCTTTTACGGACTTTTAAATTTTTCGTTGTGTAGAAACAATTGTGAATTATGGCTGGTCTCAATTGGAGCCAGATAGTTGTATATAGAGGAAATGATCAAAGTAACCGTTTTGGCAATTATATATTACAAATTAACCACAAAAATTTATGATTATTAACGACTAACCATTAATTTCACAAAGTATTTGGGGACTTGAATTCTGAAACATATCTTTCAGACTACAAATTCTCATTTTCACAGCCTACCTCCAGTCAATTTTTCAGTTATGAAATGTGCTTCTGTGTGTATTAATTTGTTTCCTTCACATGGTCTAATTTTGGAAACTCCTCATGTTTATTAATTTGACTTTCTTAATGATTTCCTTATAAGTTTTAAAATTAACATTATAGGTCCGCATAAAATAAAATGGTCCGCATATTATGAGGGCTTTTGGAGACATAATTTTTTTGAACATTTTCGTAGCCTTTGCAAAATAATTATAATGCCTGCAATTTTCCGGAGAGGCAATTAAGTTTATTAATAGCAAACTACAAGTGGTTAGGAGTCTTCCCTTTATTGATTGTACATTTATTTTGATACGATTTGCTGCAAGTTTATCTCCTCAAAGATACCCCATGTTAATAGTAATCATATTCATTTTGCTGCAAATAATTTCCTTTTATGGAATTTTTAAAGGGGTCTATTTCTAGGTTCTAATTCTCCTATTAATTGAGCTTTTATCATGGAATGTTATATGCTGTTGTTAATATTACATAACTGAAGCCCAATTGAAATTTAAATATGCACATGCACCTCTAGGAGACATATGTCTGATCAATAATTGAGGTAATGTGATGGTAAATTGAAAATCATGATTATGAACTGTAACGATTATTAATCGATTCTCAATAAGCTTTATATATTTCAAGGTACCCTTGTTAAAACGATCGATAGACCTGGATGGAAGATGATTGGGGCCAATGGTCGTGATGATGGTCCATCAGTAAGTTATTTGTTCTCACACTTATATCTTCCTTGATAATAGAGGGACTTATGTTCTCTAACAACTTTTAAGAAACTATTTTTTTTTCCCTCAGATTTCAGTGTTTCTGGTGGAGGGATCTAACAAGATATCTTTATCTGGTATCGATACTCGAACTTTTTGCTTTGGTGTTAGACTAGTGAAGCAACGGACCTTTCAGGAGGTACCTTCACTTATCTTGCATACGATGTCTCAGTTCTTACTGTTATTATACTGAACACTCTAATAACATGATTGTCATCAGACTTTTTTTAAGTTATTTATTTTGTTTAACATGTTAATTTCCTTCTACTTCATATTCCCTTAGTCATTTGTTCACTTCATTCAAAGGTCATCAGCTTCATTCCTAGTGAACAAGAAGGTGAATCCTTTAGTGAAGCTGTTGCCCGTGTTTGTCGTTGTGTTGGTCGTGGATTTGAAGCTGCTAATGATGACAGCAGTAGTGATTTGGATGTTATTGCGGACAACGTCACAGTTAATCTGCGTTGCCCTGTGAGTCTTCCGAACTTTCGACATGTGGTCTTAGTGATAAATGTGAACAAACTGTATCTGATAGGTGGTGCTTAACTACTCAGCTGTCTTTATTTCCATGATTTTTTTTCACTTTAACAAAAAAATAAGATCTCTATATGGTTTGTGCTTAGCATCATTACCTTCTTTGTGCTGCTCTTAGTATACCGATTTAACCATTAAGAAATTGCCATTAGCTGCGTGCCTGGTGTTCTTGTTATAATTTTTCCTTTTGTTGATTCTAATGGCAGATGAGTGGGTGTCGGATGAAAACTGCTGCTAGGTTTAAAGGATGTGCTCATTTGGTAGGTTTTGATCTCCATACTCTTCTTCAGATTAACCAACGGTCTAGAAAGGTAAGTCCTTGCTATATTTGACCGTTCTGTATTTTGACTTACTTTTCAGGTTAATTGCATAATCAGGGGACTAGTTTTTATCTGATCACTGTTTTGGGTATGTAATTTTATTTAAGAAAATCGGATTTTAGACGACACATAAAGTCATAGTCAACATGGTAAAAAGTTACCTAATCTCAGACTTACTGGAAGTTTGTCACTTTGAATAATTAGTTTCTATATTGATGGGTTCTTTTTGGCCTTAATTAGTTGGTTTGCTTTTTATGGAATTAGCCCTTCCTTTTCTTACATAATTAGATTTCGCATACGATAATTTTTTTTTTCTTCTTTTTTCTCTTTCCAGTGGCAATGCCCTATTTGTTTGAAGAACTATTCCTTGAAGGACATCATTATTGACCCCTATCTAAATCTGATTGTGAAGATGGTATTTTCATCATTGCCTCTTTCATTTTGTTGCTGTTATATTGATTATAAATCCTAACATAATGTACTTTTTTTGTATTATTACTCGCATGAAAGATGCGCACTTGTGATGAAGATATAACTGAGATCGAAGTGAAGTCTGATGGTTCATGGCGAGCAAAGATTGGACATCCAATTATGGAACTTGGACAATGGCACGTTTCAGATGGATCGTTATGTAAATTTGATTCAAATATAAATTGTACGCCATACAACAACTATAAAATGACATCTGGAATCATCAACAGAAGTTCATCATCATTACGATATGAGAGTGTCATTATACTTAGTGATTCAGATGAAGAGGATGATGGTACGGTTTCTGCAACAGGAGCTTCAATACCTCGTGAATCACCCAATGGTAGCTCTAGTGCACTCACCAACAAGAGTTCTTCATCATTAGGAGATCAGAGTGTCATTGTTCTTATTGATTAGGATGAAGACGATGATGCTACGATTTCTGCAACAGGAGGCTCCATACCTGGTCAATCACCCAATGGTAGTTCCAGTTCACTCACTCAAAAAAGCTCTTCATCAATGGGACATCATAGAGTCATTGTTCTTAGTGATTCGGATGAAGAGGATGTTGATTCAGTTTCCGCAACAAGAGTCTCCATACCTGGTCAATCACCCGAATCGTATATCTAGTTCACTACACCCGGAACACCTGATGTGCAACTAGCAGACGCCATCTGGTATGTCATCTTAGAACTCTTCAAACGTCTTTTATCAGCGTTGGCAAAATGGGTGGATTGGGTAACTGAAGGTTGACCCGGAAACACTTTTTGTGGGTTTTAATTTCTTGAATCAACTTATATAGCTCGTCCATATTTTTTTCCGATACGTGGAAAACAATATTATAGTAGTGGCTCAAAGTCTCAATTACTCATGTATTAAGGTGTATATAGTGGTGTGCGAGTCTTTGCCTATAGAAAAAGTATTATTTTATATCGGTAACATTACCCGACTAACACAGTCTTATTGTCCATTTTATTGTAAGGTCGCTGCTCAGGTTCACAATTTTCAGCAATCAGTGTAATCATAGTAGAAGGTTCTGAATATGGGGGTTAGCAGCTCATTTATTCTCAAAATGATTATAGGGATTGAGCTTATTTACTTGTTTTTATTTCCCTTAAAACAAAACACTGGCCATTTGAACTAGCCTTTACCTAAACATCTTCAAAATACTTAATAGCTTTCTCAAAATACAATAACCTATTAAGCAATAAGCACTCAAAATAAGTTTCGTAACCACCTCATGACTCACATATATCAACATTTCTCACCATCGATGTAAGATACATTTAATGGGTTACACAGTTAACTGATATGAATTTTACTACATTCATATATCATTAGTCAAATATGTTGAATTATTGGAAAATGATTGGGACTCTGGTGTGTTTGGCATCTAGTTTATGAGAGCTTGAGCTCTTAAAATAAGACAACTTCCAGAATGAACTTTGTTCTTTTGACAAACTTATGAGAGATGTATAAAACCATAAGCTCAAAAAAGATAAGCTCTTTGGAAGCAGCATCCAAGAGGAGCTTGAGTTCTTAACAAAGCTAATGACTTAAGGGGTTGTTGGGCTAAGCTTATTTAGGTGCTCATTGGCTTATTGTGTTGTCAAAACCGCTTATCCAAACGCCTTCTAAAAAAGTGCTTACTGGTTTTTAAAGCGATAAAGAAGTGTGTTTTGATAACACACCTTAGGAGGTGTGTTTCCAAAACTAGTACTGACATTTTCAATAAGCTTAGCAAAACGCCCTGACTACTCTTGTATTTAATATTTGTGCATCATTCTGTATTGTCTTGTAATGTCATTTTGTAATTTTAAGCTCCAACTCATTTGTGATTTATGAAACTTTTCAGAAAAATCATCTGCTAATGAAAAAGTGAGTCATTTTTTATAACATTTGTTTGTATTCTTTTTCTTGGCTTAAACATAGAGGTAATAAGATTAGTAGTTGGTCTGATTGGCTTAAAACTCATTTGTAATATCTAGCTCCTTGCTAGTTTTTATATATTTATATAATCTTTTGCCAGTAAAAAAAAAAAAAATAAATAATAAAAAAAAAATTGCAATGGATGTTTAGACACAAACTTAGTTTTGGAATCCTTATTACTTTCATCTGAAAGTAAAACATAGTCAGTTTTATTGTAAATTGACATAAATAAGGGCATTTGGTCTAGTGGTATGATTCTCGCTTAGGGTGCGAGAGGTCCCGAGTTCAATTCTCGGAATGCCCCTTATCAATATTTTTACTTTTTATACCTTTCCTTTTTTGATTTCCAATTTTAAGAAGTTCAGTAAAATTCATATTTGGTCCCCTCTTTTCTTCATAACCTTCAACTGTACAAATTAAAAAGCTCAAAACCAATTATTAATCAGATTTGCTTTTTTCAGATCTTGTCAACCATAAATTCTATAAATAAATCGTGTAAAAAATAAAAATTCTATAAGTAAAAATTCTATAAGTAAAAATTCTATTAAATGTTTACTGATTCTCTTTATGATATATGTACCAAATTTAACCATATGGACGTCATTCATCTTTTATGAATATGTTAGAAAAATTAAAAGTTGCCCTTTACCATAGCAAAAATAGTAAAGACAATATGACTAGACCATGTCAGAAATGGCACGTTTTATGTATTTTGTTTATCACTTCTTGACAAGAGTTGAGAGTTTTTTTTTTTTTTTTTAGTGCAAAAGGTGAATTATATTAACTTCCAAACTATACAACATAACAATAACAATTCAAGATTTGGACAAACCCAAATCATAAGCAAAACAAACAAAACAACCAGACTAACATCTGTTATAACTAGACAGAAGCCATGACTAAGGACTCCAGCCTGCTCCATTCCAGAATCTATCTTGTTCCATCAACTCAGGAACCCATCAAAAACTTCAATTCACCTTAAATGCACCTACCATCTAGCTACATTTCCATCTCTCTATTCTACTATACCACTCATCCTTCCACCACAGTAGCCATAGCAGAAATAGAGGATGGCTTCACTAGGAACCATAACCCATCCATGGGGGGGCTCTTCCAAAACAACCTACATTTCCCTCTCTTAGGAAGGCTTCAGTTGCTTGGAAACACTCTCCCTCCATGATGACCACCCTTTCCTCCTATGGGAATGTAAAGTATGGACCATGACGTGTCATCTTTCACCACTCTCAATTCCATATTACTTACATCCCCCTCCAAGACCATTTACCCTTCACAAAGAAAGCCCTACTTTATGGTACATCCTTACTAGAGATAGACCTCCTACTTAGTCCAACAAAGCTTACTGATTTCCTCCCTAGGCCAAATCAGAAAAGACTAAGAGGCTAAAGTAGGTACAGTTACTCAGTTAGGACTCCAAGATACTAGGTACTTTGCAATTGCAATGGTCTGATATCAGGACATTTAGCAAACATTTGATATATAAGCAGCATTCCAACACCCAGTAACAAACATTCCATACCATCCTTTATTCATTTCACTGCTTATTTTTGTTGAGCCACTCACCTGTATTCAATCAGCTTCATCAAGACCTTTATTATTGAACAATCTGAAGTTGAACATCCCATTCAGTAGCCACATCTTTAACTTGAGTGGAATTTTTAACTTTGATGCTCATTAATTGCAACTTTATACTGTCTTCAACTTCTTTAAGAATAACCTCATGGTCTTTTCTTTCATTTGAAAACAATATTCTATTCCTTTCTCTCCATATACAATAGACACTAGTAGATAGTACCATTTGCCTCACCACACTTCTGATATTATTGTTGCATGGTAAATCAGTGAGTTTTTCAATGATGTTTCTCCATTCATTATCTACATCCTTGACCTTCATTTTATCTTTCATATTCATCCATATCTTCTTAGAGTACTCACAATTGAAGAATAAGTGACTATGTGAATCATTACATGTAGAGCAAAGTGGACATACCATAGTAGTATTCTGATTCCATTTCATAATTCTGTCCTGTGTTTGCAGTCTTTCCTTTATAGCAAGCCATAGAATGAAAGAATGCCTAGAAACACCTTGAGAGTACCAAACCATGTTATACCATTTCACTTGTTGGTTCTTTATTCTCATATCTTCCCGCATAATCTTTGTACTAAACTTAGCTATTACTCCATTTTCTTTTTCCCACATCACAATATCATTATTATTCTCATTCACTACTGGAACTTGAATATTCAGTAGTTGAGGAAACAAATGGCACCACCCATCAGGCCACATCCATCTCTCCTCATGTATCATATCAGCAACTCTCATATTGTTTTCCAATCTAGCAGCATTCCTGTACCAAGTTGGGACAATGTTGCCTACTAATTCATGATTCCCCCATCTGTCATACCACATCGAAGTATTCTTTCCATTACCAATTCTATGAATCACATGAGATCTAACTCTCTCTTTCAGACCCATGAGTACCATCCAAATCCAGCTATCACTTCTATCATACTCAGCTTCCCAAATACTCTTCCCTTTTAATTTCACTGTGTTCACCCACTTAACCCATAGAGATTCTTTGTTAACAGCAATATTCCATATATGTTTCATAAGAAGTACTTCATTCCATAGGCCTAGAGGCTTGATATCCAAACCCCCCTCTTTTTTAGGAGTACACACAGTTTTCCATGAAACCTTGGCCTTACCATTCATATACTCTCCCTGACACCATAAGAAGGATTTAAGAACTTTATCAATTTCTTTAACAGTGGCTTTTGGAATAAGGAACACTTGTGCCCAATACACTTGCATTGATGCAAGAACAGATGCAATTAGTTGTAGTCTCCCAGCAAAAGATAGATACTTGTTCTTCCAATCATTAACTTTTGACCTCACTTTTTCCACCAATTCTCTGCAATCATTGATTCCAAGTCTTTTAGTGATAAGAGGCACCACCAGATACTTCATTGGCAGCATTCCAACCTTAAAAGGCAAAATATCCAAAATTCTTTGCTTCTCAATAATATTTAGATTGCCAAAAAAGATGGTACTTTTGCTCATATTTGGGATTAGTCCTGAGCATCTGCTAAATTCATTTAAAACATCTCTGATAACCTTCACAGAATTAGCACTTCCATGGCTTAACATTAGCAAATCATCTGCAAAGCAGATATGTGTAATTTTGAGCTCCTTACACCCCACATGGTACTTGAAACCAGCATTTTGTTGAATTTTCCTAGCCATCATTAAATTGAGAACTTCCATTACAAGAGTAAAGAGATATGGTAACAATGGATCCCCCTGTCTTAAGCCTCTCCCTCCTTTAAAATAGCCACATCGTTCTCCATTCACACATACAGAAAACTTTGTTGTAGTGACACATTCCATAATCCATTCAATCATAGTGCTGTGTAAACCAAACCTCTTCAAACATTGTTTCAAAAAACCCCAGTTTACAGTATCATAAGCCTTGGCTATAATAATCTTCAAACAACATCTTTTAACACCACCACTTCTATTGTATCTCTTTAGCAGTTCTTGAGTAAGTAATATATTGTCTTGAATCACTCTTCCCTCAATAAAAGCACTTTGGTTGAGGTTAACAAGGGTCTTTAATCCTGGTTTAAGCCTATTAGATAAGATTTTGCTTATACATTTGTAAATGACATTACAACATGCAATTAGCCTAAATTCATTAACCTTTGTTGGATTAGAAACCTTTGGCACCAGTGTAACTAAAGTGGCATTCAGCTCCCCTAGCAGCTTCTTTTTCTTGAAAAACTCTTTAACTGCCAAACATACTTCAATTCCCACAATATCCCAAGACTTCTTAAAGAAAACAGAGGTGAATCCATTTGGTCCCGGAGCTTTTTTGTCCCCAATATCAAACATTGCTTCTTTAATTTCCAAATCGGTCACCTCTTTTACCATTTTATCTGCCACATCATGATTCAGAGTATTGGTAAACAAGTTCTCAGCATCAACAATAGCTTCCACCTCAACATTTTTCCCCAAGAACTCATCAAAATGCTTAATAAATTGTTCTGCCATTCCATCACCCTCATAAGTATTCCCCTGATCATCATTAATACTCACAATCCTATGTAATGTTTTCCTGCTTTTTAAGACTTTATGAAAGTATTGACTGTTTCTATCTCCATAACTGATCCATTCAATCTTAGCTAGCTGATATAGAAGTTTTTCATCATCCATAATAGCTTCATTATAAAGGCCAAGAGTCTCTGCTTCTATTTCTTTTATCTTCTCATCATGTGGATTATCATCAACCATCTTTTGAGCAATTTTGAGTTCCTCTTTCAATTTTATAGTTCTTTCAAACACATTCCCATTTTTCCACTGAATATTCTTCAAAGGCTTCTTCAACATCTTAAGTTTTTTCACCAATCTATACATATGATGCCCCTCAACATCATTCTTCCAACCCACCTTGACAGTTTCCAAAAAACCAGGTTTGTCCACAATAAAATTTGTGAATCTAAATGATCTTGCAACATGTGACAACTCGTAATTTCAGGTCATTTTACAAAATTGGAAAATTTCACTATTCATCTCGGGAATTTACTATTCATCGGTTACTATTCATCATTTTACTATTCATCGTTTTCGAAGTCGATTTGATATTTTGAAAGGGTATTTCAAATTTTTACTATTCACGAAACACTATTCATTCCCGGAGAAAATCACTATTCATGAGTCACTATTCATCATTTTTTGTAAACTAAGTTTACGAGTATCAAATCTGGCGTAACACGGAGGGTTAAACTGCGTATTCATGGAATATCATCAAGGACATTTCATATATACTAGATTTAGTCTACATATCATCAATAACATCATTTCATATCGGTTCATGCATGGATTTGCATTTTTCATTAAACGTTTATTTTTCTATTAAATAAACGCTATCGCGTAAACATTTATTTTGAATATTGATCCGACACTTCCAAAAATAATCCTAATATATTTTTGTTCTCATTTTGAGACTATAAAAATTATATTATTAATTTACCCGATGTTTTCAATTTATTTTGTATATAAATTGTTATGTATAAATATTTACGACGGTTTTCGTAAATACTACTCGATAATTGTTATTTCACTAAATTTTTGTAAGAAATGTATTTTTTATAATTTTTATGACATCAATATATTTTATTTTGTTCCGTTAAAATTTATTTCTAGCTAACGCTACCCTAAATACTCATTTAAACTCACAAATTACCTAATATACTTACACTTTAATATTTTTTTTCATACAAAAGTCATCCACCCTTTCTCTTTTTATATTTGGTCGACCAAAATGATGACACAACTAGTCATCAAATTGATGTTTGCTATCTAAACTTACACATATGCAAATTGTTGGATATTTATTCTATCCTAATACACTTATCTACACATAGTAAAAGGTGAAAGGTTGCAAAAACACTCTCATTTTCATCACCATATTACGGCCATCCCAAGAAAACCAAGAGAAGCCATAAATTTTCTAGCTACAAGTGTTTATCAAGTGTTATTATTAATCTATTTCAAGGTTTTGAAATAAAAACCTAAAGATTAATTAAGGTTTTCATCATTTCTTTCACAACATCATTCAAGTAAGCATTTCATGATCTTCATAACTTTTTCATATTCATCTTATTGTTATTTCATCATTTTTGCAAGAAACATGCATGTTACATATGAATTTATACCACTTTTGTTGTTTTATTACTTATTATGTAATATAATTATACTATAATGAATCCCTTGAAACATATCACTTTTGGTGATTTCTAGGAACCATGACACCCTATGAAGGTGTATGGTAGGATTAGAATAGCTTCGGAGTTGTTTTGAATTGGTTAGAATAGGTTTGGCGAGAGAAAAACTCATTTCGACAAGTTTACTTAAGGGTCTGTCCATATTTTTGAAATCCGGAATTTTCGACGGTAGGTAAAAATTTTTGGCCTAGATATTTAGAAAATACACTTTAAAATGAAAACGTGGCCGCTTGAACGGGTTAAAACGGAGCTATAACGAAAACGTTATGCTATTTACAAGTTTGACGACGAAAAGTGTATAAACCAGAAAATTCAGCATGTTACGTCTACTTTGTACGAGTCAAAAATGAGGCTTAGGCGTTATAAAATGTGTCGACTTATCAAAAATATATTAGTATACTTTGATCCGAAGCTAAGGACATATAAAACGTAGAAAACGGACTTCTAACGATTAAATTACACGTGTTTATATAAAGTTGCCGTAACTATATTATATAAGAAAAACTAATATATTTCTATTAGACAAATATTACGGCCCCAAAGGACCATGTTGAGGGTCGTTTTTAACATTGATGCATAACTTTTTATAACATGATGTCTTCTAGTAAAAGTAAGTTCGCCAAGCATATTTTCCAAAATGTCCAACCATTTGTCAAGCGGAGTTGTAACGAATAAAATACGGTCACTTAAACTTTGCCGAAAATCACCCTTAAACGACATTTTGGACAAAAGTATCATACTTTACCAATATTTTTCTCCATGATCGAGACCTCTAGGATGAAAACTTAAATGCTAAAGCTTTGAGATAATGATACAAGCTTCCCAAAACCGTTGAGTTTGTTTCCTAACACTCGATGTGAACCATTTTACGACTAGCTTTTCAAGGCCGTTTAGTCACTTTCATGAATTTTCCAAATGACATTATTTTACGACGAAAAGTTATAATTTCATAATAAATCATTAAATGATTATCGTAAGATATCATTTCAACGTAAATACTTGTAAAGTATTTTATAACATGACGAGATGTCATAAACATATATTTCGACGATAAATTCTATTTTCAAAAGCGTACAAGTGGTATAGATTACATGTGGATTTGCATGCACGACATTGTTTCATGATTTACATTAGAACATATCATTCATAATAGGTCACGGTCAGAGGTTGCGCCTCATTTCAATATTGCCATTATATCAACATTATAATTGCAACAGGTGAGTTTTCATAGCCCCGATTTATTCAAGTTTTTACTTTATTTCAAACCTACGGGTGAGAATACATTGCACATCATTTTTATTACGATACCAAATATATCAAATTCATTACATTGCTTAAGTTACCTCATTGCCAATTGAATGTCCCCATTATATAACATGAACCGTTAATTTCGAAAGAAGCGAGGGTGAGTGGATAGATCTATTGAGGGTGACTCCTCCATCCGGGTTAGTGGATTCCAACTGGTTAAACGGATGCATTTCACTTCATGTCAGAATTTTTGAGTTGTTTGGCAAAACACTCTGTTGGTGCGAACATCATGATCGGTCAAGCTTGGTGTCATGTGCTTAAGCAATTGTATCATTTTGTGACATATTGTCATACATGGCCTATACTTGTGGTAGTCGTATTAAACATTTACGTAAACTCTATGAACTCACTCAACCTTTGTGTTGACACTTTTAGCAATGTATTTTTAGGTAACTAAGGCATTCACTTCATGGCATGCATGTGGACATATCATAGAGTCGCGGTGACGACGCGTCTCACATGGGATTTATACACTTTAAAAACATCGTTTGACTTGTACCAAACTTATTTTCCGCGCATGTTGATTTTTATTTGGGACCTATCTTTGTAACTCTGAATGTTTTAATATATCAAGCGATGTTCTTTTCAAACGACACTTTAGGTCGTTCAATATAATTGTGATTGTGATGCTATGACGGTCATCCTCGGGAATTCCATTCATTTGCAAAAGCAGTAATTTGGGGTGTGACAGATTGGCATCGAGCTTGTTATAAAGAACTAGGTTGCATCATTGACCCTAGACTATAACTACATCATCATAGCATCTCATCATTTCATCATAAGTGCATAGTCACTATACATGCGGTTTCATACGCACATTTTGCGAGTTATTTACTTTCATTTCAAATCGACTGTCACATAGATGCCTTCAAATACCCATCCCATCATACTCACATCACTTTGACATGGAGAATGCCCTGTCATTCCCTATCACAATTTTAACATCAGTTGACTCAACACCGATAACATCGGATGATGAGGCGAACCCTTTTAGGAGGGCGAAGTTGCACCTATACCATCCACGATCACCATTGATTCCTTTGTAGGATCAGGACAATTTTTATCATTCTGTTGAGACAGATCATACCATTTGGTAGGAGTTATAAGCTTAGTCCTAGTGGACCTATTAGTCATACATTTGATTTGCCGCTTGGGAAGCGTGCATAATTTGACACACCACTACCATCTACCACTAAAACTATAGAAACTATGCTATCTTATAGGTTTGAGGACTGTGAAAGTTGTAGGGCTGTTGTTGCTAGACAACCTATTGCTCCTACACTTGAGACATGATTAGACCATCAATAGGAACAGATAATAAGTACATTTCTAGCTAATGCAATCTTTATCATTTATTATCTCCACGATAATCACAACCTTTGTTCATTTCATTCTTTATTCCAATTGCCCAATTTTCAATCATTTCGCGATGATACCTCACTATCTTACTAGGGGTTAGGCCAACTTTATTCTTGACCAATTAGGAGACTATTATCATTCTATGAGGTTTCCCCGTGTATCCTACGAACCATTCAACAAATTATATTTCAAGTTATTTTGCTACCATTTCATGAAATTATTTCACTTAATATTATTTCAAGCTATTCTACACTATCTTAGAAACATTGTTTCATAAAGTTTTAAAACAAGTTGTTTCGTTACCACCCTATCAATTGGCTTTCAGTCATTTTATCAATTATTTAATACCATCATGCGAAACGATTTTCATGTTACTCTGAAAAATTATTGAACCATTGTCTCACAAAACAAAACGTTGAATACCATCTAAAACTTCGGAGGAACATAATACCATTTCAACAAAACCAAGCATCACATCATTTGTCCTTGATTATACATAGTCTGATCACCTATGTATAATTTAGGAAGAATTATGTCATGAAAACAATCTTCACTCAAAAGCAAAGCTTTGTAATCAGAAAAATTGTTCATAAACATTTCTTTTGTTAACACTCTATAGAAGCCTACGCCATTCATCCCTCACTCAACCGATAAGTTAGAATTTGACGAGTGACCTTTTTAGGAAAGGCTTCCTATACCATCTATGAGGAGGATTCCTCGATACAAGAAAACAATGGAAGAATTTCATATTTCCCCACAAGGACTAGAAGTATGTGGTAAGATGATTCAAAACTCAACAAAAATCTTAAGCCATCACGGGACAATCCGAACCACTATCTTTGGATTAAAAGCCAAACTATATCATTTCAAAAGTACTAGCTAGGCCGAGTTACAAGATTTAGTACGAAGCGAATACACACTAAGCAACACTATAGGGAGAAACCAAGTCTTCTAACTGAGACTACAGAACATTTCACTAAACATGGCTTCAACAATATGTGAACTTCCCTACAATGAGTTTCCCTTAAAGGAAAATTTGGTTAAATTTAGGTTATCGATATAAACTTTCCCTAAGGCATTGTGTTCTCTAGAAATTACAGATAACCTCACTTTCATATTAAGAGATGCAACAGGTTTGAACATATCGGACAATCTATGACTCTCCACATACAAGTGAAATTAGAACAAACATTCCTCGACATAGTATGAGCTGATATCTATTTTCTTGCTAGCATGATAACAATCTAAGTGATGAAATATTTTAGAAGCACTCAATATCGAAAGAAATCTTGAAAATTAACCACTACACCACATCACTTAAATATTTGAGGTTTTGTGACTTGAAAACATATAGCATGGAAACACTTCGATAATCAAACAATAAACACCTTAGTCATGGAGACTAAGCACCTTAGGCAAGTAAGACTCAAGTAATAACATTCGCTAGAACTAGAAACGCGAGGAATCACAACTGTTACCTATAATATATTCTTTTCAATAAGGTCCTTTTCGACAGACTTAACATTTTGAAATTTGGCACGAGACACGTGGTATCAATTCCAGTTGTACCTATTATAAGCTATTCGATTCACCTTAGGCTTCTGACAATCATATCAAGATTCCCATGAAATCTATTAGGACATGAGTACCGCCTATTATCCTTAGCTCATTGGTCAGAGCGAGAGAACAATTCAAACATTAGAAGATATACTCAAGGCATGTGTGATTTTCTAGAAATGATTAGGCAAATCATTCTTCATCGAACAAATTGCTTTACAACAATAGTTAGCACATGAACATATTGACTACATCATTTGAGGCACTCTAAGGTTGAGGTGTCAATCACTCATTCACTGGTCAAAATCAGGAAAGTCCAACTCATTAGTCCATGACTTATTCATGAAACAATACAGAAATCGTACAAATCAAAATCGGTTACAAATAACAACATATAGCTAGATAAGCTACGTAGATATCTGACGTAAAATATTGGAAGTATGTTCCATAAGTCACAAACCATTAGAATTTCAAGTTGGCAACAGATTTATGTTCAAAGTCTCGTCTTGGAAAGGCGTGGTGCGACTTCGAGAAAAACATTGGACGACCCAATGCGACTCAAATACCCTCACCTTTTACCGATAACACTGTAGAACCTAACATGGTGAATTAGGGGTGAATTCCTTTTTGGATGGGCGAATGTGACAACTCGTAATTTCAGGTCATTTTACAAAATTGGAAAATTTCACTATTCATCTCGCGAATTTACTATTCATCGTTTTCGAAGTCGATTTGATATTTTGAAAGGGTATTTCAAAATTTTACTATTCACGAAACACTATTCATTCTCGGAGAAAATCACTATTCATGAGTTACTATTCATCATTTTTTAGTAAACTAGGTTTCGAGTATCAAATCTGGCGTAACCTGGAGGGTTAAGCTGCGTATTCATGGAATATCATCAAGGACATTTCATATATACTAGATTTAGTCTACATATCATCAATAACATCATTTCATATCGGTTCATGCATGGATTTGCATTTTTCATTAAACGTTTATTTTTCTATTAAATAAACGCTATCGCGTAAACATTTATTTTGAATATTGACCCGACACTTTCAAAAATAATCCTAATATATTTTTTTTCTCATTTTGAGACTATAAAAATTATATTATTAATTTACCCGATGTTTTCAGTTTATTTTGTATATAAATTGTTATGTATAAATATTTACGATGGTTTTCGTAAATACTACTCGATAATTATTATTTCACTAAATTTTTGTAAGAAATGTATTTTTATAAATTTTATGACATCAATATATTTTATTTTGTTCCGTTAAAA
The DNA here is from genome assembly GCA_910596185.1 of Chrysanthemum makinoi. Taxonomy (NCBI): domain Eukaryota; kingdom Viridiplantae; phylum Streptophyta; class Magnoliopsida; order Asterales; family Asteraceae; genus Chrysanthemum; species Chrysanthemum makinoi. The sequence goes on from OU343217.1 coordinate 133,691,338, forward strand.
TTTATTTCTAGCTAACGCTACCTTAAATACTCATTTAAACTCACAAATTACCTAATATACTTACACTTTAATATTTTTTTTTTCATACAAAAGTCATCCACCCTTTCTCTTTTTATATTTGGTCGACCAAAATGATGACACAACTAGTCATCAAATTGATGTTTGCTATCTAAACTTACACATATGCAAATTGTTGGATATTTATTCTATCCTAATACACTTATCTACACATAGTAAAAGGTGAAAGGTTGCAAAAACACTCTCATTTTCATCACCATATTCGGCCATACCAAGAAAACCAAGAGAAGCCATAAATTTTCTAGCTACAAGTGTTTAACAAGTTGTATTAGTAATCTATTTCAAGGTTTTGAAATAGAAACCTAAAGATTAATTAAGGTTTTCATCATTTCTTTCACAACATCATTCAAGTAAGCATTTCATGATCTTCATAACTTTTTCATATTCATCTTATTGTTATTTCATCATTTTTGCAAGAAACATGCATGTTACATATGAATTTATACCACTTTTGTTGTTTTTATTACTTATTATGTAATATAATTATCCTATAATGAATCCCTTGAAACATATCACTTTTGGTGATGTCTAGGAACCCATGACACCCTAAGAAGGTGTATGGTAGGATTAGAATAGCTTCGGAGTTGTTTTGAATGGTTTAGAATAGGTTTGGTATGAGAAAAAACTCATTTCGACAAGTTTACTTAAGGGTCTGTCCATATTTTTGAAATCTGGAATTTTCGTGATGGTAAAAAATTTTGGCCTAGATATTTAGAAAATACACTTTAAAATGAAAGCGTGGCGCTTGAGCGGGTTAAAGCGGGCTATAACGAAAAAGTTATGCTATTTACAAGTTTGGCGGCGAAAAGTGTATAAACCGGAAAATTCAGCATGTTACGTCTACTTTATGCGAGTCAAAAATGAGGCTTAGGCGTTACAAATTGTGTCGAATTATCAAAAATATATTAGTATACTTTGATACGAAGCTAAGGACATATAAAACGTAGAAAACGGACTTCTAACGATTAAATTACACGTGTTTATATAAAGTTACCGTAACTATATTATATAAGAAAAACTAATATATTTCTATTAGACAAATATTACGGCCACAAAGGACCATGTTGAGGGTCGTTTTTAACATTGATGCAGAACTTTTTATAACATGATGTCTTCTAGTAAAAGTAAGTTCGCCAAGCATATTTTCCAAAATGTCCAACCATTTATCAAGCGGAGTTGTAACGAATAAAATACGGTCACTTAAACTTTGCCGAAAATCACCCTTAAACGACATTTTGGACAAAAGTATCATACTTTACCAATATTTTTCTCCATGATCGAGACCTCTAGGATGAAAACTTAAATGCTAAAACTTTGAGATAATGATACAAGCTTCCCAAAACCGTTGAGTTTGTTTCCTAACACTCGATGTGCACCATTTTACGACTAGCTTTTCAAGGCCGTTTAGTCACTTTCATGAATTTTCCAAATGACATTATTTTACGACGAAAAGTTATAATTTCATAATAAATCATTAAATGATTATCGTAAGATATCATTTCAACGTAAATACTTGTAAAGTATTTTATAACATGACGAGATGTCATAAACATATATTCGACGATAAATTCTATTTTCAAAAGCGTACAAGTGGTATAGATTACATGTGGATTTGCATGAACGACATTGTTTCATGATTTACATTAGAACATATCATTCATAATAGGTCGCGGTCAGAGGTTGCGCCTCATTTCAATATTGCCATTATATCAACATTATCATTGCAACATGTGAGTTTTCATAGCCCCGATTTATTCAAGTTTTTACATTATTTCAAACCTACGGGGGAGAATACATTACACATTATTTTATTACGATACCAAGTATATCAAATTCATTACATTGCTTAAGTTACTTCGTTGCCAGTTAAATGTCCCCATTTCATAATCATGAACCGTTAATTTCGAAAGAAGCGAGGATGAGTGGATAGATCTATTGATGGTGACTCCTCCATCCGGGTTGGTGGATTCCAACTGGTTAAACGGATGCATTTCACTTCATGTCAGAATTTTTGAGTTGTTTGGCAAAACACTCTGTTGGTGCGAACATCATGATCGGTCAGCTTGATGTCATGTGCTTAAGCAATTGTATCATTTTGTGACATATTGTCATACATGGCCTATACTTGTGGTAGTCGTATTAAACATTTACGTAAACTCTATGAACTCACTCAACCTTTGTGTTGACACTTTTAGCAATGTATTTTCAGGTAACTAAGACATTCACTTCATGGCATGCATGTAGACATATCATAGAGTCGCGGTGACGACGCGTCTCACATGGGATTTATACACTTTAAAAACATCGTTTGACTTGTACCAAACTTATTTTCCGCGCATGTTGATTTTTATTTGGGACCTATCTTTGTAACTCTGAATGTTTTTAATATATCAAACGATGTTCTTTTCAAACGATACTTTAGGTCGTTCAATATAACTGTGATTGTGATGCTATGACAGTCATCCCCCATGAATTCCATTCCGCTGCAAAACAGGTAATTTGGGGGTGTGACACAACACTAGGAATTCCCTCTGGTATACTTAAAATGACAGGACTATGATCAGAGATTAGATATGATTTAAACATAACATGAGCACCTTTATATGTATCCATAAACTTGCTACTTCCCATTGCCCTATCCAGTTTTTTAAGAATACTAGTTTTGGGATTAGAAGGTGATTTGATCCATGTGTAGTATAACCCAGTGCTACAGATATCCTCCACTTCAATATTATTAACACATGATTGAAATTCCATCATATCAGAAGTAATCTTAGATGTACCTGCTGAGTGTTCCTTAGCTTTAAGAGTGACATTAAAATCTCCCATCAGAATCCAAGGATTATTTTGAACAGCCATTTTGCTAACTCCAAGATCTTCCCACAAAATTTTCCTCTCCTTTCCATTGTTTGCAGCATATATGAAACTGCAATATAATCTCTTCTTCTCCTTAAGAGTCTCAATGCCACACAGTATCTGTTGATCAGAAGTACTAACCACCACCAAGTTCACCTTACTTTGGTCCCACCCCACAATAATTCTACACCCTTTTGGACTCACTGTACTATTAGAATTGCAATTCCATCTACCAAATACTTTTTGACATACCTGATCCATATTATTAGGCTTCACATGTGTCTCAAGTATGGCACATATATGAATTTGTTCCTCCCTTATTAGATTCACCACTTCCTTTTGTTTTTTCTTAGGATTCAAACTCCTAATATTCCATGAAGCTATTTTAAACATCATAGAAAAACAATGATCCAATTACACTTTAAGAATGTTCATGTAAAACAGCCTTGTCCTTCCCCTGTATCTCATCAGCTACTATCACATTGCCACTATCAATATTATTCTCCAATACTTCCTCCTCTTCAACCACTGGATACTCTTTTTCTTTGTTCCTGTCATATTCCCATTGTGTGTTGAAGTAGTGCCACATATCCTTAGACCATGCTTTAGCTATTTCACCAGTTGGTTTTATCTTTTTGTTAAGATAAATATCCACAAACATTCTGTCTTTCAAAATTCTTAATTCTTGTCTTTCATCCTCTTCATAGTCTTCCAAAACAGCATATTTGTTTGCAGACTTCCTCAAACTGGTTACATCCTTTTCAAACAGCATATTTGTTTGCATATCTTTTTTTTTGAACGGCAGAATTATATTAGAACTAGCAAGATGCTAGAAGAAAGATTACAAATAGAGATCCATTAAAGGATTTTGAATCAGGTTGTTCCAAGAAATGGAAGACAACTTGTTTCTAGAGGAGAACCATCTAAACGAACAATCAACAATTGAATCAAATAAAAGACTACGATTTGGCGGAGAAGAACCGAAGATCAAATCGTTTATGAAGTTCCACAGGGACCACAAAACTACGTCACAAATCACTTCCAGGATGTCTTTTTTAGAAGAAATAATGCGCAAATTTCCAATCCAATAGAACAAGTCTTGGATATTAGGTGGGCTAGGAAGATCAATGTCCAACCAATTGGAAATTCGATGCCAAACGGAAGTGGCAAGCGAACAAAACCATAGAGTATGTTTGCATATCTTGTTTGCAGACAAGAGTTGAGAGTTAATTTGCGCATATTATCATTTTTAAATTGTACGCCGGAGTGTGCAAATAAAATACGGAGTATACAAGTGTGTCAATCAACTTCTTATTGTTATATGAGATTAAGCGAAATAATATATATGACCACTGAGGTGTAGTGGATTAATCAAAATTTGATACTTAGTGTAACTATTGTTTAAACTTTTATACCTACTTTGAAGATGTGCGTTAACTATTGAGCTTGAACAGCGTAACCGATATTAGCATTTAACATTAGTAAATTAAAGTATCACATTATTATCACTTAAAAATAGCATGGGGTTTAAATATAATCATCAAACGAGCAGAGGCTTTAGTAAAATCTATAAAGATATTGTATACTTAGGTCACCCATAACTATCGAATAATCATGTAAACACCCTCTAAAGGTCAAATACGTATCTAAACGGAGTGAGGTGTGCTAATTTCCCGACAAGTAAAACGTCTCACATTATTACATTAACACGCGTAGTTTAACTTTAGTTAAATAACTCTGTTATGGTAATTATTAAGAGACTTGTTGATTTTAAGAATCTATAATTACATCTAAGCGACTTCTACGTACTAGAGTACTACGTAGGTAGCTCCTATTATCTGACAACCAATAATTCTCAAGAGTCATGACACAAAAATACTACCTTAAACCACCCTCGAATGTTCCCACTTCGTACACGAACACTTAGGTAGCAGTTACAGCCTATTGGACCACTGCTTCAACGTGCACTTGTTATGATATAAAGTACTTTGTCCTATTGTATACTTTAAAAGATTGCACGTAGGAAAAAAATACATGTAAGCAAATGAGAAAAAAACACGTAGAAAGAAGATTGCACGAGGATAAAAAAGTATAAAAACAGATAAAAATGTATAAAAATCATACAAAATTATATAAAAACGCATAAAAAATAGTGAAAACAAATAAAAACATATGAAACGGTATAAAAACGGATACAAATGAATGAAAACGTATAAAAACAGATAAAAACGTATAGAAATATTTAAAAAAAAAACGGATAAAAACGTATGAAAACATACAAAGAAAAAATATCTTCATTTGTTTAAAAAGGAAAAATTGTCACCATCTAAACGCACCGTAAAAACGTTAAAAGGCTTATTTTGAAAAAATTCGCAAGGAACCTATTTTGCAAAATAAATCACAAGGGACCATTTTTGCTAAACAAAGGCACATCATAATTGGGTAAAATTTTAGCCGGTTTTACAGGTATCCGGTAAAAAAATGACCATATTAGCACAAATCAAAATTAGACGTATTATATTGGAACGAAAATTAGTACACGTATCATATCATAACCTTTTAAAAAGTATGTGACTATTTTATGGCTTAACCCATTCGATTGAAATATCAAGTTACTAGCTCATTTGTTCAACCGGTTTGATCAGCGAGTCGACTCGATTTTCCATAGAAAATAGTAACGATAATTAGGTTTACCAAACATCAATAAAACCTATAATATTTTAAACACTCATTAGACTTGAAAACTCCAATAAAATCATAGTATGTTTATAGAACATAAAAATAACAACAAATATCGTACCCGTCCAATTTTAGAAACCAGATTACACGAAACCTGACGGGTCAAACTGGTTCTACAAATGAATAAAATCAGTTCATATCGGCCTGCTTTTTCGACTGAAAAAGATTCAGCCGGATCAACTTGGTGTTAAAACAATGGGTTAGAAAAGAAATCCCAAATGGACATCAGTATATGTTGCACATTGCAATTTTTATTCTTTTTAGATAGATTTTACAAACAAAAATCATCAAGAAAAAGTTTTTTTATCCTTTGACGAAAAGACTTTTTAGACATCAAATGCTTCTTGTGTTACGTGTGCGTTATAGGTATCTCGCTATGGTGATAACCCCTTTTTTTTTCTTTTTTTTTTGAATGTAAACATGGAGTGAACGTGTTTTTTGATTGTCTGTTATAAAAAATGTTATTGAGAAAGGTGTTTTTATGCTTTTTATATTATATGAATGTTATAGGGTAAAAATTAACGTGACAGTAATATAACACACCCATAACTCGAACGACACATAGCTCTCTTACGAATAGAAGTTATTTTTCCTTAAATCAAAGCGACTGAAAAACTACATTTATTATTCTTGCGTATGAATTATCCTATTTGTTTCTCAAATTTATCATTAATCTTTTTCATAACCTGTATAACAAGACATGTGAGCTAGAAAAACCCAATAATGTCTTCATTCTCTCATTTAACTTCAAGATCTTAATCCAAATGAAATACCAAAGTTATAAAATGTATAATGAACGATTAGACGATTACTCGCGCATGGCAACGAGTTTTCGATAAAATTCGGTTCGTTAAGTTGTGTGGTTTACAAACGTTTGTGTATGTGTGCACGTTTTTTTCTGTTTTTTTAATACTAAACTATTATGACTACACGTCTAGCAGATTATTGGTGGTTTGAATTTGTTTATCGGTGGTTCAACTGTAGTTCACTGGTAATAAGTTCATATGTAGATGGGAGCGTGTTTATTACGTGTGTGTAAATTTTTTTTGTGTTCCATTTACTTGAACAATTAAATGGAATCGTTATACGTTTTCGAAGCAAATATATATATTTTTCTTAGCAAATGCATTGGTTGAATCATTTTTTTTTGTTTTCGACTGTAATCCGTAGAGCTTGAAATAATTTTAAAAAGATATCAATGATCATTTTATGAAATCATTTGTGAGATATTAAATTTTTTATGTGTATATTTTCTAATAGGATCCATTTAAATTTTTACATTCTCTGTATTTCATGACGTATATACTTTATATGGGTTTATGGACAACAGTCCTAATACTCACGAAAAGCAGTGATATCAAATAGTGTATTGATTTTTTTTTTTTTTTTTTTATTTCTAGTTTTATAGAACAATTTCCTTTTAAGGTAGTTTAGAAAATAGGAAAAGTGATGACTTAAGGAATGGTAAAGTAATTAGATATTTAAATTAGGCAAAAATCATATATATTTTTCTTAAAATGAATAATTGCATATATATCTTTTATATAAGTTTTTTTTGCACATAGTAATGTTTTTAGGGACTAGAACCACTCACAACTTACAAAAAAAAAAAAAAAAAAAAAAAAAAAACTACTCACAATGAGGTGTCAATGATGTGTTAAGGAGTTATTGGTTTAATTAGAGAGAAGAGAGAGAAACTTAAAAAAAATTTATATACACCAATAAGAGGGTGACATCTCATTGTGTGATTTTTTTTTTTTTTGTAAATTGTGAGTGGCATTTCTCATGTTTTTATGCATGCTTTGGATATATATGCAATTTCGCATTTTCGAAAAGATATATATGCAAAAGCCCCTTTAAGTAGTAAGTTATATTTTTATAGTTAAAAGTATTCTGATAAATGCAATCTTCTCATTCCATAAATTATTAAGTAAAATAACTTTTGTTTTAGAAAAATCAGAAATACAAACAATTTTCTTGGTCTATGTTCCACTTTAACACACCTACACCAGAAGCCCACCTGTTTGTTGTCTTTGATGTTTCCTACCAAATACGACATGTATTCATAAAGCATGAAAGCTACACAAAAAGTCTCAAAAACAAAATGAAAAATTGAAACCTTGAGGAGGGGAAAAAAAACAAAGATGGATGGTGATAAAAAGCAAGAAAAACTACTCAACATAAAGTTGACACAGAGAATATTAACTAGCGAAAAAGCCAACACAACCACACCTTCATCCTCTTGGAAACTAGCTTTCAATAACAATCAAAATTTATCAATGAAAAATAATACTGTTTCTGCTAGGAAGATAGGTGCAAATTTATGGGAAGTTCAACCCCAGTTCAGTTTCATCAAAAAGGAAGGTGATCATGACCATGGTAGTGGTTTGATTCACCACCGCAGCCGGAGCCACCACCGCAGCCGTGAGAATGATCAGTTGGATGAAGAACATGATAGCGTAAGTTCTTTTTCTCATACACTTGCTATATATAGAAAGAAAGTTGTTTAATTATATATTTCTTAAATTTTATGTTTACTTTATAAGTGAATAATAATTTTGAGACGAAAGAAGCGTGTCTCATAAATTATTTACTTACTATTAATATAGAGCCTATCAAAAAATTTATGTTTCTTAAACTGTATTTTTTGTTTATCATGATTTTGTGACGAAAGAAGTATTCTATATGAATTATTTTGAACTCCTTTTTTGTGAGAAGTGGTGGTAGTTGTGAAATGAGTCACCTTCTGATTAATTACACTGTAATAGAACTTGTCTGCTGATAGATATCCACAGCTAGCTACAAGTATTTCTTTCTCGATTTTTTTTTTTGGAGTGAGAAAAGCTTTGCGGATTTTAGCGTTACACTTGTTAAAATATTACTAGTACTTCTGACACTATCAGTTTTGTTTTGATATGGTCTTTATTTTTTTATTTTTTTTTTATAGTGATAGGGAAAATTATACTAGAAAAACTTTCGTTGCGTTTAGTGACTTTAGTCGATGAGAAATGAGGTATACTTGTAAGTCTTCTTGTAAAATGTTTTTCAAAAGAATAAGAAAGCAGGGAACTTGTTTAATCATATTTTTTTTGAAAAGTATATATATAAAGTGAAGTTTAATTTTCAAATTTTAACTATAGTTTTGAAAATAGCTATTTACACTTCTTAACATTTTTTCTTACTACTTTTTTGCAAATTCCTTGCAATTTTCGATTTAAAAAAAATTATCATCTAAATACGTTTTCTAAATTTTCAAGAGTTTCTTAAAAGATAAAAACCCCTTGATTTTTCTAAAAATAGTCAGATATAGAATTAAGAAAATATTTCTACAACTAAACACATCCTTATTTTTTTCAAATGTTATTTACAAAATGGCTCAAAAATTGGTTTTTCCAAAATATTCATTTTCATCGCACATTTGCAAGATTTTGGGCCATTTCAGATTGTTGTTTTTTTGTTTTTTTTTTTAAGCTTAAGATTTTATTTTTTCAATTTTGTAGTAACATTTAAACGACTGTGACTGTTAAGTGATAGTTTTGACTTTTTTGGCAACATTTATGACACTTTAGCAATACAGTGCCAGATTTTGTTTTTCAATCCTTGTAATATCTTCTCTAAGCCGTTCGAGATTTTTCACACTTGTTGACAAATCGTATATTTGCGAGAAAAATGTTTATTTTGTTGAAGCTTAAGATTTTTTGGTCATTTGGTAATAACAAATTGAGAAAATAAGTATTTTTGTGAATTTTCCTTTGTAAATTGTAAAATAAGATTTGTATACGTTGATGATCAATATTAAATTTGTATAGCTATACGTTTCTGAGTGACTTGTTTTAAGGAAAAATGAAGTTAGAATATCAATGTGTTTAACCATCGTTAGTTTCTGTTATGATTTTATTGTATTCAGAATTTGTGACACTAAAACATAGATTAACTTATCTAACAATTGTATCGGTCATTCTTGTGAAAGTATACAATAGCAAAACTTTCATCGCAGTTAGTAAAGTAAGTGGCTTTCTATAAGGCTAGAAGGCAAGGTGCCTCTTCACTCACCTTGCACATTAGCGCCATGTCAGCTTTTTTTCTCCTTTCTTTTTCACTCACTTACACTCACTTTTATACGGACAAGAGACTCACTTCCACTCACCTTAACTCACTTTTTTTTTTTTAATAATCACTAATAAAAACGTAAAACGTAAACATATAAACACGAAAACGTAACCGCACGAAATAGAAAAACTTTTATTCATAAACTAAAACTATTACACAGACTTGAGAAATTAAAAATATTACAATAAAACATGAAATTAAATATTACGGATAAATGTTGTACTAAATCGGCACGAAGGTTTTGATGTGATCTGATGTTCCTCATAACTTTTCGCATTTCTTCATCGGATCGTATGTAGTCATTCGGTTGATGTGCTTCCGTCGGGTACCATTCGGAAGATATTGCCTTTTTTTATTTTGTCTTTTCGTATCATATTATGTAATATGATACATGTATACATTAAATTATGGATTTTTTTCTTTTGTCAATATCTTTGTGGGATTGGCAAGTACTGTATTTCTTCTTTAAAAACAGCCCTTTCTACATCTTTCCTTGCCGATTAGTGCATTTGCTTATACCTTATTCTCTTACGGTTATCATTTACTGTTTGCGAATCGTCTTGAGTGTTGCCAATTCGGATATATCAGTCAACAAGATAGTAACCAAATGGGTAAGTTACCCGTTAGCAACAAGCGGAATCTCCGGTGCTATCCCCTGTTTAAGATCGTTAAATAAAGGGGACTGATCAAGAACGTTGATGTCGTTGTTCGACCTTGAAACACCAAAGAAAGTATGCCATATCTATAAGTCTTAAGGCGCCCGGCTTCAACAAAATGAATGGATTGAACCATGATCACGCTAACATATTGCCCTTTTATGTGCATTGGACAACCAAACCACTCCCAATCACATGCGGTCAAGCTTCCTAACATCCAGAAACCCGTGTTCTTCTCGTGATGTCGATAAAGCTTTACGACATCATCATAGTTGGTTTCCTCAAATATTCTAGGCCAAAATTTCCATAACGGACTTACAAAAAATCAACGCTCGGCGAGATGTTTTTCACTTATCGTAGATATTCATCTAAAGCATCCGGGTTGGTATGCCAATAATGACGAATTGTGGAGGTGCTTCATCAAAGTTGAAATGCCTTCTTTTCGGTGCAATCAATATTATCACTAGAAAGCGAACAATGAAGAGTTACCTCCCGAACTATCAGGTTGAAAGAGATCGACTCATTCGGAACCTCTTTCGGAATGCGTTCATCGTACAAAAGGTGCGTCGAGAAAAATATCGCGGCGACTAAGCGGTCATGAGCACCATAATGATCCGATTAATCCGTTTTATTGCCCGGCGATTTGGTTTTCGGCTATTTCTAATAAGCGGAACGCTTTTGCAATAAAGTCAAATTTCAACTTTCAATTTCTTGTTCTTCTTCAGAGTCGGTGAACATAAACGTTTCGGAATTCATTTGAAAATTAAAGGAATGAGATATGAGGAGATGTGTTTATAGAGAGTTTAAAGTTAGTTTTGTAAAATGAATTTGGTGGGTATTTATATAGGAAAAAATGGGGTAGTGGAGATTTTTTTTTTTTTTTTAATAAACCAAATGGTCTATTTTTAAAGTGGGCACGTTTATCAACTAGGTGAACCACTCACCTTAATTTGCATTGAACCGTGTGACTCGCGCGTCACTTGTTTGGCTGGGCATGGAGGCTCACTCGTGACTGGAGGTAAGGTGAGCCACTCACGTTCCCTTGCCTTCCAGTCTAAGTTGTAGAAGGTTAATGGCATTTAATAGCAACAAAGTTTTTCAAATGTTCACATATTAGTTATGAACCCAATAAAATTCCACAATACCCATCAAACTTTCAAATTTTAGCTCTATATCATACTTTGCTTACGTGGCATGACCGGCAACTGGCTACACCTGTTAAATTGTATACATGGATTTTTTTTTTTTTTTTATTATTATTTTTTTTTAAAGTTAGTTACGTGAAGTTAACTGTTTCAAAATACCCATTAAACTTTGTCAAATGTTTCAAAATACCCATCAAACTTTGTCAGATGTGCACTTATCACACATGAACCCGATCATAACGGCATGGATTTTGGAGGTAAAAAACTAGTTTTTGTTGTTATCAACACAAAACAAATAAAGTATGATGGGTATTGTGGTATTTTATTTGGTTTATAACTGATATGTGAACATTTGAGAAAGTTCGTTGCTATTAGATGCCATTAACCCAAGTATAAATAATGCGTAAGGCTATTGTACTTCACAGTTTCTTCTTAAGAGGGAGGTCATATGCGCACCATCAAAACTTTACATCACCTTTGATGGAGTATTAGTCACCCTGATTTCCAAAGTTATACATTCTTGCAAAATCTCATGGTTACTTTGTAGTTCTGCGAATACAATGAGCGTTGAAGTACAATGGCTGGTTCTTATTCATTGTTCTTGATATGGTATTGAAGTCAAGCACTCTATATGAGATTAAAGGGTTACTTTTTGATATGCAAATGTTACTCTATTTTTTCATGAAATGTAATGAGCTTCTTGCTCATGAAAAATCCTTGATCATTACAGGTCAATGATGTATCCTCTCTGTTTTGATGCAACTTGTTTTCGTTATATAAATCTTGCTGTATATATTGGTCTCTAGTATTTGTGGTGATGTATCTCATTGTTGTTCGGTTGTTCCGAGTATCATTACTGTCTGACAAAAAATAGTCCACCTTTGACTTTGAGGGTCAAACTTAATACTTTAGATCAAGGTTGTCAAGATCGGGATCCTACCCAGGATCGTTTTTGTCTTTGCAAGATAGTGATCGTAAGATCGGATCGGGATCTTAAGATCCTACTCTAATGTTATTTCTTAATAGTTTATGTAATTTTATACAAATCTATAAATTCTAATACATTATAACCACAAAATACTATGAATGTTTCATATAAATGTCGTTCTAAATTATGATTATAAAATGTTTAAAAAGATTAACATGTTGTTTTTTGAATTCTACAAACAAACAACCCATAAATTTGTAGTTTTTAGTTTGTAATCCGAGAAGAGTAAGATCGGATCGGATTAGATCGTAAGATCGTATGGTCAAGATCGGGATCCTATAAGATCTTAAGCTTGCAAAGATCCTATGTAGGATCCGGATCGTTTTTACTTTACAGTATCGTAAAATCGTAAGATCCTAAGATCAGGATCCCGATCCTGACAACCATGCTTTAGATTATTGAAACTTAGATTTTTATTTTTGGAACAACTTTTTCACACCCTATACCCTATACCACTTATCTCACACTAAATCTCACTAATATCTCCGACGTGACTCGAACCCACGGCCTCTTGGTTGGTGGCAACTCGCATACTACTAGGCCAAATGCCTTGGGTTTGAAACTAACATAGATACTTTCTGGTGTAGCAAAATTTAACTTACGGACTCGATCTAGTTATTCTATTTAGTCTCGAACTTTAATAACAGCCTGCTTGATAGAAAGACAAACTTGGACTTTTTTCACAACGACCCAATGTTGGGGTATGTCGAATCACTGAATTTGATCTTTGTTCTGCTTTTCGTTTGATTCAGCCAGAAATGGAGACTAGTTTGAAAAGAAGTATGAGAGGAAAACCAAGTTTACGCAGTTTATCAGTAGGTAAAAATGGTAAAGATCTGCAGCAGGTATCATCTGCAAGTTGTTGTAGTTCAATGCAGGTAATAAAGTTGCCTATTTTTATCTTAAGAACGAATTAATAGCTTTTTCTAATTCATTGATATTCGTAGGTGACACCTTACACATGTGCTGTTACTCCAACTGGTTACACGCTGAAACCGTCAACACATTTGCTTAAAGTCCTCAATCGGATTTGGACTCTTGAAGAACAGCGTTCATCCAACATGGCTTTAATCAAAGCACTCAAACGAGATCTTGACATCTCACAAGCAAAGATCAAGACACTAGTAGAAGAAAGGAAAAATGATCATCAAGAAATTAACGAACTGAAAAAGTCAACCAAAGAGCAGAAAAAAAAGACTGTCCACTCAACGAGTGATGAGATTTTGGATTTAGAATCTTCATATATGCGAGAAAAGAAAGCAAGAATTTTGTTGGAAAGTTTGTGTGATGAGTTTGCAAAGGGGATAAGAGATTATGAGCAAAAAGTGAGATATTTGCAGCAAAATCGCGGGAAAAAATATCAAACCATGAACGAGAAGGGACCTGATCGACTTATCCTTCATGTTTCGGAAGCGTGGCTGGACGAGAGGGCACAGATGAACTATGATTTCTCGGAAAAGGCTTTGATTTCTGATAACTTATGCTGTGAAATCGAAACATTTCTCGAGGTAAAAAGGAAACAATATACTCGTGGTTATGGGGTTGAGGATGACAACATACCTGAAAAACATGATAACAGATCATTTGATGTTGTTACTGACCAACCGATAGACCACGGTCCTGGAGTAGTTGTGCTGTCTCCAAGACGGGCTCGTGAAGGTGTTAAGGCAAACACATTGATGGCAAAGCTAGTTGAAGCAAGGTTAGAAAGCCAGTTTTCTAAATCAAGAACAGTAAGAAAGTAGTTTAGCTTACACTTGGGTTGTATACTTGTATACGCAGTCTCTCAATATCTGACCACTAGGCTAGAGAGTGCACCTCTACAACCCACTGCACGAGCTAGCGGTCCAGGACGTTGGTCTTTGTTCGCCTGCTAGTCCGATGGCTTACAGCTAGATTCATCTTTGTAGCTAATTTAGGTAGTATAATGTGAAAATAAAGTACCTTTTCATGTGAGTCTCGCCTGTTCAAAACCAATTTTAATCTGAAAACTGAAATACGAAATCGAACCTTTTTCTGGTGCCGGTTAAATAGATTCAAACCAAAGCTCATTGCACCTTATAATACAAAAACCTAACTACTGAATATTCCTACATGTATAAATATGAAGGATTGAAAAAATAATATACGTTGATTAGGGCGTTTTTCGGTTGATGGGGTATTATGGTTCGGTTTATTCGGTTTTCATTCTACCTAAGATTGAAATGATAGCTCGTTATGATTCACAAATTCATGAACCTCTTAAAAAAAATTAAACTATTCATGATCCCTCATAGTCGGTGCTCATTGCTCTTATAACCATCGTTATGAAATAATAACTAATAAAGTAAACAATATTAATCAAATTCGCTACTACCTCTATCCCAATTTGTCCACTTTCAAAATGCACGCAGTGTTTAAGAAATTCATATTAACTATATTTTTTATCAGTCAAATATCATTTTTATCTACTAATTTTTTTTATATTGACTAAATACCAAAGTGAACAAGTATTTTTGCACAACCTCAGATAGCAAGATGAAATAATAAATTACGACGGAGGAAGTATATAAGTTCGAACCTATTAGTCAACTTGAAACTTCAATACTCATAGAAATATTACCAGTACTCAAGGAAATCTACAAAAACGACATAAACATTCAAAACAAATAATGCCACTTAAACTTTAATGCTAACATTGAGAGAAATCTAAAAGTTTCATACTTGGGTGATGAATATGCTGGACATTGAATATCTAATTTTACTTAAAACTTTTATTATTCACATACCAAACATTGAATTTATGCATGTGCTACATATTCAATTATTCGGGGTTACCGACCCGAAACCAATAAACCATTTTAATTTGGATCGGTCGGTTTTTCGGGTCAAACCTGTTGGTTGAATGCTTATTTATCCATGTGAGGTTTATTTGTTTTGATAGGCCTAGCTCGTATTCTAGAAGTATTATATATTGATTATTATGGTTGATTTATGGAAGACAAGGAAATTACAATTCCTATCAAAGCCAAAAGATCCCTCCTAAAACTTCTATCTTAAACCGATTCCTCCCTACTTTCTTTCTACCTTACATATGTATTTCTTGTTTTTTTACAAGCCCTAGATCGTCTCTTGTTGTAATATGGCAATAGACGCCAGAACACCACCACTGCACCACTGCCACCCTCCTCATCCTACCATTCGGCATTGCTAGCATCACAAACAATATCCCGGTTAAGTTGCGTCTTGAAAAACTCAACTAATTCATGGGATTCTTATTTTTAAATACACCTTGGAAGTCTTGGATTGAATAATAGGAATTTCTTTGCCGTCAATTAATCAACCATAATCAAATATATAATACAAAATAAAATTTTAGAATACGGGCTAGACCTATCAAAACAAATGCAGCCAACATGGCTAAATAAACATTCGACAATCCAGTGAACAATTTTGATTTAACTATGCATCTTTAAATTTGCTACGCGGTCACTTAACTCATGTATTTAGAACATGGACAACGACTAATTTTATCTGAGCGGGGTTTGTGAGAGATAGAATGTATTTAAAACATCGACTATATCTTGTCCAAAACATATATCCATCTTTCTATTTTCATTTGTTTGAAAATAAATGTTTATATTACTTATAAGAGTTGAAATAAATGTATAACCAAAATTATCTAAAGATCCAATAAATCAATCCTATCTACTCATTTTTTTTCATCAAAATAAAAAACCTACTTTCCACCCCTTTTTTAAAAATAAAATATATTGTGAACGGTAAACCGTCAAGTGAAAAAAACACCCAATCACGACGAGTATTTTTTTTTTTTTTTTTTAATAGAGGGCTGACGATATACTTACGGCGAACTTTTTTCGATTTTTTTTACATTGCGATGCGAAAAATCACGATTGTATAACAAATTATATGTGATTTTTTCATACGTAACTGAAAAAATTCGAAAGGTATGATTCGTTTTGTGTAACGATTAACAGTTTGTGATATATTTTATTTCTTTTTAAAGGGCCCTTTTTTTTTTTTTTTTTTGGCTTTTTATCTAAAAATGGATGACCAAGATTGAGATTGATGAATTGGATATTCAGAGAATATTGGATCTACAATGAACTTTTCTTTTAATTAGATATTTAGAGAATATTAGATTTGCACGTAGCTTTTCTCTTAGGCCGGAAGGCAAGGAGAATCTTGCTCACTTACTAGCGCCACCGTGACATAACTTTCTACCTTCTCTTTCCATTCCGGCTCCCACTCACCTTTTTGTGGACAAAACACTCACTCCCACTCA
The DNA here is from genome assembly GCA_910596185.1 of Chrysanthemum makinoi. Classification (NCBI taxonomy): domain Eukaryota; kingdom Viridiplantae; phylum Streptophyta; class Magnoliopsida; order Asterales; family Asteraceae; genus Chrysanthemum; species Chrysanthemum makinoi. The sequence goes on from OU343217.1 coordinate 133,708,195, forward strand.
CCTTAACTTTTTTTTTCTTTTTCTTTTTAACACAAAGAAAATACTTGCTTCACACAAATCAATAAGATGAGCAAGTCACCTTAATTTGCCTAGAAGTGTGTGAGTAGCGTGTAAGTGGAGAGGCTGGGCATGGACTAGCGAGTGAGTGGGGATGCAAGGTGACCCTCTCACGGATCCCTTGCCTTTCGGTCTTACTTATAATATTAGTTTAAATAAGGACGACATTTCATTGATGAGAAATGGAATAAATGGTTAAATTTGAAACTGTGTGCGTGTTTTGTAGGTACAAATATATTTTTAGACAACTTGGTGTGACAAGTATGTTGTGAAGCCGAAATGGACGCTCTAGGTAGGGTTAGCATAGTGCCATATTTAATGGGATATATTAGAGCATTAGGTGTGGAGCTCGTCCTCCACTTCGTCGCCACCGTGGCTTTCTCGCCGTCCTTTGCCGCCACACCGTAAGGCCTCGCCGTCGTTCGCCGTTGTGGAGCTCTTCGTCTGCACAACGAAGTGAATTGTCTGACAAAAGCCAGAAAACCAAACGGATGTATGTATGGTGTTGATATGTAGTGGTGGGCCCAAATGAAGAGGTTGAGATTTGTTGTGAGTAGGGGTGTCATTCGGGCTGACCCGACCCGAGTCAATTCGGGTCGGGTTAATCGGGTCCAAAAATATATTGGTCGGCAAGATTGACTCGAGTTCAAAACAAGGTCGGGTTGGGTATGTTTTTAGCCTTGACCCGACCCGACCCGACCCGAACCCGATTGACCCGGTTCAACAACACTTTTACAATGTAAAATACTCGGGTTGACCCAAACCCGATTTGACCGACCGATTGACCGGCCCGAGTTGACCGAACCGAATTGGCCGGCCGAGTTCTAAACAAGGTGGGTTGAATATGTTTTTAATGCTTGACCCGAGTTGACCCGACCCGAGTTGACCCGAACCCGACCGGGTCAACCCGAATAACACCCCTAGTTGTGAGAAAGGTAGGGGGTTGGTTGTGGAGGTTTGTTATGGTGATGTGGCACCCGTGAACCCCAAATGAAGAGCTTGAGCTCTTCACGACACCTAATGCTCTTAGAATCACATAATTTTTACAAAATAAAATTCACAAAATGATGTGTCACCATAACATAATCTGCATAATTTCCACAAAATGATATATCAATGCTAGTACGTGTTAGTGACCGATATGGATGCACTTTCGCCGATAAGAATAAGATAAGTCGCTTGGAAAGCTCAATAAGTTCACAAATAAGTGTTTGCACTGTATTTAGTATTTACATATATACAAGCTCCTAATCTACAAAATCTACATAAACATATGTATGTCACTTAGTGAAGAGATCAAATAAAAAGGCTTTATCGTGAGAAATATATAAATGATTGAAAAAAAAAAAAAAAAAAATCTCTAAAAAATTTAAAATGTTTAAACAAGACTGGGAACGTTGGTATAAAAAAGTTGTGTAAGAAGTTTTCCTACTTTTGGTTTTTACTACATGTTTTTAATGCATAAAAACGACATTTTTATACACAAACAAAATTTTGATACACAAAATTTCTAATTTTTTATATGATATACACAATGAAAATTTGATGAAAAAAAAGAAGTTGGATGCACTAACATTTTTAATGCACAACACAAATTTAATACAAAAACGTTTTCTTTACAATTCTATTGCATCAAATTATACATTTTTGGAAAAACTAATTTCACAACTTGTTGGAATTATATAACATGACTAATCATAAATATAAACAATAAACATCAAAGTAAGTGCGGAAGCGTATAGGAACATATAATGAATAATTAATTAACTAAAGAATAAAGTACGTGTACCTTTCTTGATTTGGCGAGCGAAGAATCAAATCCAATATTATGATTGAGATAAACCACTAATTAGGGTTGGAGTGCTAGTCGACTTAATAAAGTCGAATAGTGTAAATCACCAAAATCCAAAATAGGATTTCTCTACGATCATGTACGCGCGTATTGATAGCGATTTAATTAGAATGCTAGTTCAAGTCACGATTAAAGCACAAAAACAATGTTCAGCTTTAAATAAAATAAATCAGGTCATAACCCTTTATTTTATATATCTGTCGAACTATATATTCAATGAAGAAAGAAAAGTCAAGAATATCATGCATCTCATGAATCTCATGCATGCATGATGATGTAAGATGATATACAAGAGTAATTAGGTGTCGATCATCTTTTTCTTATCACATCCGAATGAGACTAAAGGTGTGTTTATATAGTATTAAACCTTGTCTAACAAGTTATTGCAAACACCTCTTTAAGTTTCAAAACTTGACACTCAACCCCTTTCTTTTTTTTTTTTAAGACCATATAAATATTTTGTGACTTAATATAATTAAATCTCATACAACGTGCGTGCAATCCCATAGGTCTCGAGTTCGATCTATACACATCTATTAATATTTTGTCCATTAAACCAACGGCTCCCACTTGGACATATCTTAATAGTGTGATCACATCGGTTAGCGTCTAGCAACACTTGATGCCTCTAGTACACCTCGAGTAAGGTCTCTGGAAAAACCTTTTAATGATTTCTCATTATTATTATCCTTTTGTTTCTAATACCATGTTAAATAAAGATATGGAATTAAGTCATTCTTTATTCAACCATTCTATTTCTCGTTATTAGTGATTGAACAAGATTACCAAATCTTCTAAACATATTTAGGGGAGAACTTTGGGCATGGCCATGCAAACATCTTGTCAACCCTACGAGGGGCCAGTGATATTAAACTCAAAATAAATTTGAAGGAACAATTATCTTATTCTGAAAGAATAACCCGAACTTTGCAACACTTGAGGAAACAACCATTACCACTACGGTTCATTATGGCGTTAAGTTGTTCCCGCGAAGTGCACTACATTCATGACACTTATACGGTATCTCAAGTGCGAGGATAACTATTCACAATTTACTTATAACAATATCCACAAGTAAATTATGTAGTTGGGATAAGTCCTATATTCAATTCATTGAATATCATCCGAAATTGGTATGCATTCTCATCAATATACTTTCAAGTATATTCTACCACATCTCTCAGATTTGTCTTTAGTTTAAAGATACTTATATCATTAATTGACAACGGATGATTTAGAATAAATAAATTTTATTCACGGATTAAACATGCAAATATAGGATACAATATATTATAAAATCAAACATACCAAGTATTTGATTTATATTATAACAATTGTTTAACATCCCTTATCCAAATACTAAATAGATCAATGCATGAAAATTCCTGTTGATGAATTATGCCTCAAGTAATGACAATCATACTTGTTGACAAGACATAAATCAACCAACTTGATCTATCATAATTTTGAGAATACTTATTTCAAGAATTCAATTAATGAAGTCCTTGTATGTGTGCATTCACCAATCCCCATAATAATTCATAAAGTGTGTGACATCCTCTATCACCAATTTATGACAATTTAAACTTTCAAACATTTTAAAGTTTAAAGTATTCTTATTCTTTTAATGTATAATGCAACTGCGCTTTTAGTAGCACAACTAGTTCACATGACCATTAACAAAGATGAAATCCTACACATGACTAGTATTGAGTGTCATCTCAATTAAACCAACATCATTGTATACAAACAACAATGTGCTCATTAAAATTCCGTAAACTTTAATATCTCATTGTGTAATGTTTGATGCTTTCCTAACTTTCAAGTTTAAAGCTGATGACAATTTTCACAACATTTGACATATGTTTCATCCATAGAATCTAGGAGCAATTCGGGGTTTGAGGATGTAATTCTTTTAGAATATTCATTACACAAGTTATCTAATAACTTTTAATTATATATCAATGTTGTCAAATCACTTCTTATTCAAGAATGATACAACAATTTTAATACACTACATGATGTACATGATGAATCTGAGTCAAACTTAGATTTCATTCATGTTCTATCTTGTCAAAAGATATTTATCAAATTCCTAAATGATATATCATGTTTTATTATAATCATTTATTTTTACTGCACATGTTTATTAATAATAAACATATATTCCAAGGTTATATGTTTTAATTCTTAAATCTTACAAGTGAAGTTTCATTCCAATCTAAGACTTAACATTTAGCTTACAAGGAATGCTACTTCCTATATGTTATACAACATATAAGATTTAAAACCTTAACATAATACTCCCACTAGCTTTCAGGAATAGTTAAAATTTATCTTATTTTAATTATAAATGAAAAAGTTTAATAATTTAACATAAGAATAATTTCATAGATGCATGCATTTATCCATTCATGAATTATTGCACTTCTTATACTTCCAAAGATTATATGAGTTCAAAAAACCTTTCAATACTTACCGTCACCGCTCAGGAAATTTCTCAAGAAAAGAGTTTTGATATTCCATTGTCATATTTCATATTAATGAAAACAAGTATGACAATTATCATCTTTATATATTTAATGTGTCTAGAAAGAATATTCAATCACAATTAATTGCTTAAGTATGATTAATAATCTTGTCATAAAACATGCATTAAATAAATGTACAATATTGTCCATATGATTTCTACATAGAAATTGAAACTACTAGAGTTTTTCATCTCTTTGTAGAAACTCATTTCCATTCTCTAGTCTAACTATTAAGATAAACCAAATTTCCAAAATTTGATTATCTTTATGGGCTGACATCTTTAACATTCATAGTATGAGTAATTTACCAATTCAATATTTGGTAATCCATCATAATGATTATCAGGTTTACTATAATCCTGCTCATATTTCTCGACGCCTATATATCAAATATCGAGATATCATACTTGCAGAATCTATGAATGAAAATTCCATCATTATGAGGTTTATCATTTTCATGTCTAACCTCATCATGATATTTACTAGTGTGTTTTAGAAGATTATGTATCTTGTAATTTTATCTTTCAAGATAAAAAACTCCCACTTGCCTTTTGTAATATATAGACTATCTATATATACTTAGAAATTAGAGCAAAACCCCATTGTTCTCTATTTGGGACATTACAAATACACATTGATAATTCTTGACATTAGTTTGTTAATAACCTATTCATAAGTAGTTTAACAAATTGAGGAATCTTCAACTTTAAAACTTAATGTGATTCATCACATTTCATAATGAAATGGTGTTTTATTAATCTTCTAGGTTGGAGTCATATTGAGTATATTCAATCCATACTCAATATTCTAACCTTGTTACTATTTAAGAAAGAAGTTATGGTTATCTTGAATCAAACAAATCAAATATACTTTGATTCTCTAGCCCCGAACATACCATCAACTTGTGGTATTCATTAGAATTAATATTGTAAGGCAACCTAACAATATATAAGATAAAACATATTCCTTTTTTACGGCTTACCTATTTACCAACTAAAGTCAACTTAATGGTATAATGAGCTTTTCAAATGATTACATGCTTTATAACACAAGTACCTTTTTAACCACGATCACTTCATATCATGTCTCAACAAGAAACATAAAGCTTGTTATAATCCCATTTATAGTTATAAATCATTGATCATCAATGACTTCTTGGCTATTATGTCTTATTTAAAAAACATAACAAGTTAACGTCTTACTTTATTATAAGTCTTAAAGACTTTATGTTTATGTCTTTACAATGAATCATAAACATGTTTAATTAAAGTAATTATGAACTCAACTCTTGGTTTCAATAGCGGTTTCAAGTTAATTTATTTACTACAATAATGTAGGACTACATTATTTTTTCATTTATCATCATTCCAAAATACATAAATAAACAAATTGAAGTAGGATTAGATTACTTCATTTAATTTTATGTCATTCTACTAATACATAAATATTTAATTTGAAGTAGTCTTATATATCGTTACATTTACGTTCCCTAAATACTTGTCTAAATTTAGAAGCGTAAGAAATAATATGTCCATGTAAGGTCACGACTTCACATGGGGAATTTACTTTGTTGTGCAATCTATGATTTCCTCATGACGTAAGTGCTTAACATAAGTGTTTCTTTGAATTAGATATGTACAAGTTATATTAGGCGTTAGTCTCTTTTATGCGGTGAAGATCCA
>OU343217.1:133714416-133800505 GCA_910596185.1 Chrysanthemum makinoi
CATAATTTCTGAAATAAGACTCAAGTAGTAGTAAACAGTCTTCTTTGCAACGGATCCCACTGTTCCCTCTTTAGGAGGGATCCGTCAGGCAAAACTAGAGGATTCCCGTCATCTGAAAACTTAAGACAACAATAGTGATGTAACAAGTGATGTTAACATCAAAATGAGATATGTATTGAGGTATCAAACAAATTATCAAGACAATATGGCATATAACATGTAATTTCATTCAATAAAACATACGAGAAATGATCTACATATCTCTAAAACTAAGAGAATGATTTAAACATGAAATATGATTCCTAAACTATCTAAGATAAGCTTAAGACTAGGACACCACTTTAATCCTTAAGCTCAAGGTTGTTTGGGCTTGTTGATCTCGTCAAAAAGTTCGTGGAGGTGATAAAACATGAAACGTTGATCTTCACTGTCACACCCCCAATTTACCTGTTTTGCAGCGGAATGGAATTCCTGGGGGATTGACTGTCATAGCACCACATCACAGTTATATTGAACGACCTAAAGTGCCGTTTTAAAACACATCGTTGGATATTTCATAAAAACATTCAGAGTACAACATCGGTCCCAAAAGGTTTACAAAGTTTGCGGAAATACAAATATGTTACAAATCCAACGATGTTTTGAAATAAAGTGCCATAATGTACATCATGTAAATCGACGCCGCGACTCAAAATGTAGGTCCCTAAACCATGTCATGATGATAATGCCTCAGTTACCTGAAAATACATTGCTAAAAGCGGTCAACAATAATGTTGGTGAGAAATCATAGGTTTATGTAAATGTTTTATACGACTACACAAGTATCTAGCATGCATGACCATCAAGTCACGTAAAAATAATGTTACAATTGCTCTAAGCCCATGACCCCGAAACTATACTGTTCAATCATGTATGCCCCTGCAGAGTGTTTGCCAGACAACTCCGTAATGTAATCAAATAAAATGCATCCGTTTACCTGGTTGGGATTCACCCACCCGGATGGAGGCGTCACCCTCGATAGATCTATCCACTCATCCTCGCTTCAAAGATTAACGGTTCATGTTCAAGAAATGGGGACTTTCAAATTGGCAAATGCGGTAACTTAAGCAATGTAATGAATTTAACATACTTGGTATCGTACAAAGAAAATTTAGTGCAATGTATTCTCCCAGTGGGTTTGAAAAATCGAAAGCATGTAAAACGGGGCTATGAAAACTCACTTGGATAAACTGGAATAATGGCAAATGTGAGTACACCGAGGTTTAATGTGATGCGTCAACAGGGACCTATTATCAATGATATGATATGTCATGAGTTGCAATGTGATGTTATGCATGCACTTGATATGTTATTTATACCATTTACGAGTTTTTGAAAATATTACTCGTCGTCGAAAAATACTCTTGGACGTCTTGACCAAACAAAATCACTTTACATGTTTATACGTCAAATGTCATCCTACAATGGTTTTATAATGATTTTTAGAGAAATTACCACTTTTCGCATAAAACAATGTCGTCGGAAAAATCATGAAATTAACAAAATGGCTTTGGAAAACTAGTCGTAAAATGGTGTACGTCGATCGTTAGAGAACGAACTCGACTGTTTTGGAAAGTTTGTATCGATATCTAAAAGTTTCAGTTCAGGAGTTTTCGTCCAAAAGGTCACGAACATAAAGATAAAAGGTTAAGATGGTGGTTTTTGCCAATTGAGTGCAGAAAATTAGTTACGGCAAGTTTATGAAAAAGTGCATATCTTTGTCGTTTCAAATCCGGTTTCTACGTTTTATATGTCCTTAGCTTCGTATCGAAGTAAACTAATATATTTTTGAGAAGTCGAAATAATTTGTGAAGCTTAAGACTCGTTTTTGACCCGTACAAGATAAAAACATGTTGCTGAAATTTTCTGAAAATAATACGTTTTCGTCGTCAAACTTGTAAAATCCATAACTTCTTCGTTATAAGTCCGTTTTATCCGTTCAAGCGGCCACGGATTCGTTTTAAAGTATATTTTCTAAAAATCAAGGCCAAAATGTCGTGCCTACTGTCGGATTTTCCAGAAAAACAAAACAAGGACAGAACATAAAATATACTTATCGAAAATAGTTTTTCTCGGACAAAACCTATTCTAATCCCTTCAATCAACTCCAAAACTAATCTAATCCTACCATACACCTTCTTAGGGTGTCATGGGTTCCTAATCACCATCAAGACCAACCAATACCATGGGAATATTTATAGGATGACCAATATGTATATATAACTCAATAAATCATGAAATAAATGGTATAAATCACATATCATGCATATAAGCTCCAAAAATGAAAAGAAACATATGAAAATGATAAGGAAACAAGAAAATGATAAAAACATGCTTACAAGTGATAGTGAAGAGGTGTAAGTAACAAGGATTAACTTAAATATCCTTGGTTTTTATTTCAAAACCATATAAAGGATATGATCTAGGTTGTATAAACACTTGATCTTGCAAAACTTTTGATCCCTTGTGATGTTCTTGAGTGGCCGGTTTTTGAGAGCCAAAAGGAAGAGAGAAAAAGTTTTATTTTACACTTGCTAACTATGAGAAAAGTAAGATACATGAATGAGAATGTAGTAAGACTTTATGAGAAAGAGTAAAAACATATATAATCACAAACCATTCCAAATTTAATGTCTCCCCTCCCCAAGGGCCGGTTTTAGGGGAGGGTTGTCCCTCAATTATATATATATTTTTTTTTTTAAATTGTTACTTGTATAAATTTTGTATAAACTTGTATTATTTGTAAAGGAAATGTAAGTAATTGTGACTTGTAAGGTAAAAGGTATAATTTTGGTACAAGTAAGTTTTTAGTAAATCAAAATAGATTGTATTGAGGTGATAAAAATTGTAAAAATATTTTCCTTGTGAAAATTGAGTGATAAAATAATTATCGTACCATTTTTAAGAAAACGACGTAATAATTAAACTTTAATGATTTAAGTACCAAATAAATTTGAAACACTAGGAAAACTAAAAATATAGTTTTTATAAACTAAATGTAAGTTTAAAAATACATCGGGATCATTTTTGAAAGTAACGGGTTAAATTTTCAAAATAATAACTCCCAGCGATAAAGATTATTAAATATAAAAATTACGCGTAAAATATGAAATGAAATGTCGTGAATGAATTTATGAGATGCACATGATGTCCATGGAATGTAGACTAATCATAGTCCATATGAAATGTACGTGATGTCATGATCATGAATTCGCCGCTAAACCTCCCAGGTTACGCGAATTTGAAACAAGTAAACCAAGTTTACTAAAATGTTGAAATAATGAGACATGAATTGTGTCGAGAATGACTAAAGTACGGATTGTCACATTAAGCCATCCAAAAGGAATTCATCCCTGAATTCAATCATTGTTAGGTCTAACGGTGTCGGTGAAAAGATGAGGATACTTGCGTCGCATCTGGTCTTCCCGCTCCCAAGTAAACTCAGGACCTCGTCGAGAATTCCAATGAACTTTCACAATCGGATACGACTCTGTTTCAACTGCTTGACCTCGCGGTCCATGATTTCTACAGGTTCTTCCACAAAATTGAGTTTGTCGTCAAGCTGAATTTCGTCCAATGGAATAACAAGCGATTCGTCCGAAAGACACTTCTTCAAGTTTGAAACGTGAAACGTGTTGTGCACATGACTAAGTTCTGGTGGAAGATCAAGTCGATAAGCTACCGGACCAACTCTGCTCAAAATCTTGAATGGTCCAATGTATCTCGGGTTCAACTTTCCACGCTTTCCAAATCGTACCACGCCTTTCCAAGGCGATACTTTCAACATGACTTTGTCTCCCACTTGAAATTCCAAATCCTTGCGTCTAACATCCGCATAACTTTTCTGTCGACTCCTGGCAGTTCTGAGTCTATCAGGAATTTGAACAATCTTTCCGTGGTTTCCGTACCATTTCGGACCGTAAGTTGTGCGTCTCCTACCTCGGCCCAACAACAGGTGATCGGCACTTACGACCATAGAGTGCCTCAAATGGTGCCATCTTGATACTGGTGTGATAACTATTGTTGTACGAGAATTCACTCAATGGCAAATGGTTAGCCCAACCATTTCCAAAATCAATCACACATGCCCTTAGCATGTCTTTCTAACGTTTGAATGGTCCTTCACTTTGACCGTCGGTTTTGTGGGTGATATCTGTGCTCATCTCTAATCTGGTTTCGAATGAATCTTGCAATGAATTCCAAAAGTTTGAAGTGAATCGACTATCTCTGTCGGAAATGATAGAAATTGGTGCTCCGTGCCTCGAGACTATTTCCTTGACATAAAGTCTAGTGAGTTGCTCCATGGAATAAGTCTCTCGAATCGGTATGAAATGGGCTGACTTGGTAAGGCGATCAACAATTACCCAAATAGCGTCGTAACCTCCCGATGTCTTAGGAAGTTTCGTAACAAAGTCCATCGTAATGCGTTCCCATTTCCATTGAGGATTCCGGTTTTGGAGTAAACCTGAAGGCTTCTGATATTCGACTTTTACCTTAGAGCAGGTAAGACATTTGCTAACGTACGTGGCAATCTCCGCTTTCATGTTCGGCCACCAATAAAATTTCTTAAGATCTTGATACATCTTATCCGATCCTGGATGAATAGAATACTTTGACTTATGCGACTCATGCATAATCAATTCTCGTATTTCGCCATACAATGGAACCCACATTCTATCCTTGAAACATAGTACTCCATCTGCTCTCTTTACAAAACCATTTACGCTTTCGGGCATACCATAAAGCTTTTCACTTGGTCGATTTTCCTCCTTAAGTGCTTCGACTTGTGCTTCGTGGATTTTCGATGGTAAAGGAGAAATAATCGTCATTCCCAATGAGCGAACTCTTAAAGGTTTAGGCCTCTCTTTCCGACTAAGAGCATCAGCCACAACATGGCTTTTCGGGTGATACTTGATTTCACAATCATAGTCGCTGAGTAACTCCAACCAACGACGTTGCCTCATATTAAGCTCCTTTTGATCAAGAATATATTGCAAACTTTTGTGGTCGGTAAACACTGTGCACTTTGTACCGTAGAGGTAATGTCTCCAAATCTTGGCGCGAAAACTCGCTCCTAACTCGAGATCATGAGTTGTGTAATTCTTCTCATGAACCTTAAGTTGTCGAGAAGCATACGCTATCACCTTCTCCTTTTGCATTAAAACAGCCCCAAGTCCTTTATGCGAAGCGTCACAATATACAACAAAGTTCTCAATGCCTTCGGGTAGTGCCAAAATTGGCGCACTGCAAAGCTTTGCTTCACAACTAAAAGCAACTTCTTGTTTCTTTCCCCACTCTTACTTCTTGTTTTTCTGTGTCAACTTGGTCAAAGGTCTTGCTATCTTCGAAAAACCTTCGATGAACCTTCGGTAATATCCGGCTAGTCCTAGAAATTGAACGAATTTACGTAGGATTCGTTGAGTAGCCCATCTTTTACGGCTTCAATCTTTGCGGGATCAACTTGTAGTCCATGACTGTCAATGACGTGACCAAGAAATTGCACTTTCGCGATTCCAAAATCACACTTCGAAAACTTGGCATACAACTTCTCATTCTTGAGTAGCCTTAAAATCATCCTTAAATGCTCTTCGTGCTCTTCTTTGCTCTTGGAGTAGATCAAGATGTCGTCAATGAACACTATAACAAACTTGTCCAAATACGGCTTACAAACTCTATTCAGGAGATCCATGAATACGCCGGTGCATTAGTCAATCCAAACGGCATCACTTGAAACTCGTAATGACCGTAACGTGTTCTAAACGCTGTTTTTCGGAATATCCTCTTCCCGAACTCGAAGCTGATGATAACCCGATCGAAGATCAATCTTGGAGTAAATACTTGAACCTTGCAACTGATCAAACAAGTCATCAATTCTGGGGAGTGGTACGATTCTTCACCGTTAACTTGTTCAACTCTCTATAATCTATGCACATTCGGAAGGATCCATCCTTCTTCTTCACAAACAAGACCGGTGCTCCCCAAGGAGAGGAACTCGGCCTAATGAATCCTTTGTCTAGAAGCTCTTGTAATTGATTAGACAATTCTTGCATTTCGGATGGTGCTAGACGGTGCGGTGCTCGCGCAATCGGTGCAGCTCCGGGCACTAAGTCAATATGAAATTCTACTTGGCGTGCGGGGGAAGTCCCGGTAAATCCTCGGGAAATACTTCAGAAAATTCACGAACAATAGGAACATCTTCAAGTCGCTTCTCCTCCGACTTTTTCTCGGTTACATGAGCTAAGAAGGCAAGACAACCTTTCTTAATGTACTTCTCCGTTTTGATGCACGATATGATACTAATTCTGGTTCCACTTCGTTCCCCAGGAATAATCAAAGTTTCGCGTTATAGGAAGATGAACAACTTTCTCATCACAAATGATCTTCGCGCGATGCTTAGATAACCAGTCCATGCCGATGACGACGTCAAAACTACCAAGCTCTACGGGCATGAGGTCTATGTTGAAGGGATGATTAAGAAAATCGAATGTGCAACCGCGGACAATGGTGTTTGTGTTAACTACGCTACCATTAGCTAATTCGGCGTTGTATGATATGTCTAATGTAGTTGGTTTAATGTTGAGCAAAGGTGCAAATGCATTGGACACAAAACTTTTATCGGCACCCGAATCAAATAAAACTGAAGCGTAACGATTATTGAGAAGGAACTACCCGTTATGACATTGGGTCCTCCCTATCTTCTCCGCCTCCAATGACGTAAACCCTTCCTCGTGCCAAACCTCCTTGATTCGGATTTGCTTGATTCTCTCCTTTCTTACAATCCCTCTTGTAGTGTCCAGTTTCCCCGCAACCAAAACATGTAACTTGTGGCCACTTGCAATCCCTAGTACGGTGACCAACTTTCTTGCAATTTTCACACGAATCAGGACATCGACCGGATGTGATGACTCAACACTTATTACACTTCGGCAAAACCCCCGTATATCCTTTTCCTTCCTTCGGACCCGCAACATAAGCCTTAGCAACCTCTTGCCTTTTGGGCGGTTGTTGAGTAGCATTCCTACCCCTGGTGTTGTCCCACTTGCGCTTGTTATTGTTGTTGTAGTTGCCTCGGTTATTGTTGAAACGGTTGTTGGGGTTGTTGTTGTTGCTTCGGTTGGTGGTGGTATACTTACCTCGCTTCACCACTTGTGCCATCAATTTCTGAGTCACTCGAATAGCCTCCTCGATTGTTTGTGGATCAAACGATGTCACATCTCCTTGAACAACTTCGGGAAGTCCTCCAATAAAAGCCTCTAGCAACTTTTCATTATCCGATACCATCGACGGGCATAGCGCGGCCAATTCCTGGAATCTCCGAATGTAAGTGTCGATATCATAACCAATAGTGACCAATTCTTAGAACTCCGTCTCCAACTTTTTGATTTCCGTTCGAGGACAAAACTTCTTAGTCACCAAGCCCTTGAATTCCTCCCAAGTAAGCTTAAAAGCATTCTCCATTCCAATCGTTTGAGCGTATGAATTCCACCATGACAACGCTCCATCGAGTAAAGTGCTCGTGGCAAATTTGACCTTACTATCATCCGGACAGTTACAAAGCAAAACACCTGACTTCCATTTCTCAAACCATCGTACCATTCATAGCTCCTCGGTACCTCGAAACTTAGTGGGTTCACCACTCTTGAAATCTTTGTACGAACATTTCTTAACCCCAGATCCTCCGGCATTACCCGTAGCAGTAGCTAGCCTAGCGGCTGCAGCAGCAGCCACTGTTTCCCTTTCGACTCTTAGAGCATTAGCAATGCTATCATTCACCCACTTTTGAATTTCTGCTTGGGTCATTTCCGATGTAACTTTCTTAGGCGCCATAACTCTTCAAAATCACAAGATGAAACAATCATGAGAATTCGTAAGTAGAAACAACCATCATACAAATATATCCACAACCACAACATGCATAAAGTTAAATGGAATCACAACGATAACGAAATATCACAAATATAATCACAACACACGTGGATAATATACATGAAAATTTCGGCCTACATGGACCGATATCATAGATAATAATAACCATTCCTACATAGTAGAGTCAATACTTGATACATTTGTTTGTACAACAACCAAAATACAACAAGTTCTTTAAACTACGTCACACACCTTGTGACTAGGATAATAATGGTCAAAACTATACAATGACATAAGTCTACATAAGGCACCTCATGGTGCTCCGCCGGCCCTGTCCGAAGATCGCGAACTGAGTAACAAACTATCCACCAAACTCCTCACTCATCATCCTGAACCTGCAAAAAGCAATAGTCTCCTGTCCTCTAGCTGCCTATTCTGAATACTCTGATGAGATAAGTCAATACAAACCCTGCCTAATATCAAACCCTCGACCTCCTCAGCGAAGGGCTCAATCCTATCTACGCAACTCCTCAACTGTGTGTCAAACTATCACTGGATCTGCTGACTATCAATACGGGCTCCTAACCCTCTAGAAGCTGTCGAACAGCTGCGCCCTAGAACTCTCACCTAACTCAAATCTACTTGGTGGCTCGGGCTCAGTAGATCTTTGGTGTAGGGATATCAAACGAGCACGCTTTTTGGCGCAAGTCCGTCGTAGCAAAGGATCTCTAATGAAATGTGATGGAGATGGTGATGATGGTGGTGATGGTGCTAGTAGTGGTGCTGGTGGATCGTGAGGTGGGCTAACGTGAGGAGTGGGTGCAACCTCGCCCTCCTCGAAGGGTTCGGTCTCAGTGTCGATCATGATAGGTGGAAAGACTGGAGTGGATCCATGGAAGATCGATCTCAGTGGAATGTGATGCAACATCATCCATGATGGGGTTAGCTGGGACATCATCCGAGCTAGAGTCCGATGATATGGTGATGGGATGTGAATCTGAAGACATGTCTGTGACAACCGATGTGAAATGAAAGTAAATAATCTCGAATCAAATGTAAGTGAATCCGCATGAAAAGTGAACATGAATATGCACTATGATGAAATGATGAGATGCTATGATAATGTAGCTATAGTCTAGGGTCAATGATGCAACCTAGTTCTCTATAACTGTAGCTCTGATACCAATCTTTCACACCCCCAATTTACCTGTTTTGCAGCGGAATGGAATTCCCGGGGGATTGACTGTCATAGCACCACATCACAGTTATATTGAACGACCTAAAGTGCCGTTTTAAAAACACATCGTTGGATATTTCATAAAACATTCAGATACAACATCGGTCCCAAAAGGTTTACAAAGTTTGCGGAAATACAAATATGTTACAAATCCAAACGATGTTTTGAAATAAAGTGCCATAATGTACATCATGTAAATCGACGCCGCGACTCAAAATGTAGGTCCCTAAACCATGTCATGATGATAATGCCTCAGTTACCTGAAAATACATTGCTAAAAACGGTCAACAATAATGTTGGTGAGAAATCATAGGTTTATGTAAATGTTTTATACGACTACACAAGTATCTAGCATGCATGACCATCAAGTCACGTAAAAATAATGTTACAATTGCTCTAAGCCCATGACCCCGAAACTAGACTAGTCAATCATGTATGCCCCTGCAGAGTGTTTGCCAGACAACTCCGTAATGTAATCAAATGAAATGCATCCGTTTTCCTGGTTGGGATTCACCAACCGGATGGAGCGTCACCCTCGATAGATCTATCCACTCATCCTCGCTTCAAAGATTAACGGTTCATGTTCAAGAAATGGGGACTTTCAAATTGGCAAATGCGGTAACTTAAGCAATGTAATGAATTTAACATACTTGGTATCGTACAAAGAAAATGTAGTGCAATGTATTCTCCCCCGTGGGTTTGAAAATAATCGAAAGCATGTAAAACGGGGCTATGAAAACTCACTTGGATAAACTGGAATAATGGCAAATGTGAGTACACTGAGGTTTAATGTGATGCGTCAACAGGGACCTATTATCAATGATATGATATGTCATGAGTTGCAATGTGATGTTATGCATGCACTTGATATGTTATTTATACCATTTATGAGTTTTGAAAATATTACTCGACGTCGAAAAATACTCTTTTGACGTCTTGACCAAACAAAAATCACTTTACATGTTTATACGTCAAAATGTCATCCTACAATGGTTTTATAATGATTTTTAGAGAAATTACCACTTTTCGCCGCAAAACAATGTCGTCGGAAAAATCATGAAAATAACAAAAATGGCTTTGGAAAACTAGTCGTAAAATGGTGTACGTCGATCGTTAGAGAACGAACTCGACTGTTTTGGAAAGTTTGTATCGATATCTAAAAGTTTCAGTTCAGGAGTTTTCGTCCAAAAGGTCTCGAACATAAAGATAATAAGGGTTAAAGATGGTGGTTTTTGGCCAATTGAGTGCAGAAAATTAGTTACGGCAAGTTTATGAAAAAGTGCATATCTTTGTCGTTTCAAATCCGTTTTCTACGTTTTATATGTCCTTAGCTTCGTATCGAAGTAAACTAATATATTTTTGAGAAGTCGAAATAATTTGTGAAGCTTAAGACTCGTTTTTGACCCGTACAAGATAAAAACATGTTGCTGAAATTTTCTGAAAATTATACGTTTCGTCGTCAAACTTGTAAAATCCATAACTTCTTCGTTATAAGTCCGTTTTATCCGTTCAAGCGGCCACGGATTCGTTTTAAAGTATATTTTCTAAAAATCAAGGCCAAAATGTCGTGCCTACTGTCGGATTTTCCAGAAAAACAAAACAAGGACAGAACATAAAATATACTTATCGAAAATAGTTTTTCTCGGACAAAACCTATTCTAATCCCTTCAAATCAACTCCAAAACTAATCTAATCCTACCATACACCTTCTTAGGGTGTCATGGGTTCCTAATCACCATCAAGACCAACCAATACCATGGGAATATTTATAGGATGACCAATATGTATATATAACTCAATAAATCATGAAATAAATGGTATAAATCACATATCATGCATATAAGCTCCAAAAATGAAAAGAAACATATGAAAATGATAAGGAAACAAGAAAATGATAAAAACATGCTTACAAGTGATAGTGAAGAGGTGTAAATAACAAGGATTAACTTAAATATCCTTGGTTTTTATTTCAAAACCATATAAAGGATATGACTAGGTTGTATAAACACTTGATCTTGCAAAACTTTTGATCCTTGTTTGTTCTTGAGTGGCGGTTTTGAGAGCCAAGGAAAGAGAAAGTTTTATTTTACACTTGCTAACTATGAGAAAAGTAAGATACATGAATGAGAATGTAGTAAGACTTTATGAGAAAGAGTAAAAACATATATAATCACAAACCATTCCCAATTTAATGTCTCCCCTCCCAAGGGCCGGTTTAGGGGAGGTTGTCCTCATTAATATATATATTTTTTTTTTAAATTGTTACTTGTATAAATTTTTTATAAACTTGTATTATTTGTAAAGGAAATGTAAGAAATTGTGACTTGTAAGGTAAAAAGGTATAATTTTGGTACAAGTAAGTTTTTAGTAAATCAAAATAGATTGTATTGAGGTAATAAAAATTGTAAAAAATATTTTCCTTGTGAAAATTGGTGATAAAATAATTATCGTACCATTTTAAGAAAGCGACGTAATAATTAAACTATAACGATTTAAGTACCAAATAAATTTGAAACACTAGGAAAACTAAAATATAGTTTTTATAAACTAAATGTAAGTTTAAAAATACATCGGGATCATTTTTGAAAGTAACGGATTAAATGTACAAAATAATAACTCCACCGATAAAGATTATTAAATATAAAAATTACGCGTAAAATATGAAATGAAATGTCGTGAATGAATTTATGAGATGCACATGATGTCCATGAAATGTAGACTAATCATAGTCCATATGAAATGTGCGTGATGTCATGATCATGAATTCGCCGCTAAACCTCCAAGGTTACGCGAATTTGAAACAAGTAAACCAAGTTTACTAAAAATGTTGAAATAATGAGACATGAATTGTGTCGAGAAATGACCTGAAAGTACGGATTGTCACATTCACGTACTTCATGTATCAAACTTTCAACTTGTTGACAATGATAAAAATCTTTGTCATGACTCGGAAATGGTGGTGGTAGAAAATAAATGACTTGAGATGGAAGGTTTGCTTGAGATTCCAAAAAGGAGGAATATGTGGAGGTAATATTTGGAGGGGATTCAACCAAGGTGGTGGTGGTGGAATATGTGACGAGGATGGTGTAAGAGGTATCTACTTCCATGTGATCGAGTGGTTGACTTTGAAGATTCCTCATGATCAAAAAGGGACTATTTGAGGGTGACGGAGAAAAAGATGTCGGGGCTAGTGTAGATTCGACACCTTGATTTTATTGCTCTATTATTTCCATTGAGAATGTTGGCAATGGTGGAGGATAAGATGGCCTAGGAGGCAAGTCCTCTAGATTGTAGAGGTGTGGTGATGAGAGTGGAGTGGTGAATGATATGGCTCTAGGCACTAAGGGTGATGGTTTAGTGGAAATATGAGTGTTTGGTTTAGGGGGTATAGTGGTGTTTGGCATTGGTAGTTTAGTGGGAACAATCCTTTTGGGGATTGGTTTGATAGGTGGAGGGGAGATCCTAGCATTATTTATGGATTTAACGGGAGATGATTCGGTTGAATAAATTTCGTGAACAACACGAGCAAATTTCTTGGGTGGTCCTTTGGTGGATGAGTTACCACTAGGAGCTTTCCTCATGATGAGATGATAATTTTTTTAGGGTTATAAGAGTTTCTAAATGCTGAGAATAAGGATGTAGATGATGAATTTAGGAGTCTTAACAAGATGGTTTATAAGGGGAAGGATTTGGCAAGTGCATTCAAGACTTAAGCCACTAAGATCCTTTGGAATGTCATGATTTGCATGCACAAGAGTCAACTTCAGAGTTGTACTGATCTAGGAGTTTAATTAAAACAAGATGGAGTGTTCAGGTTAGCAAAGAGAGCTTGAAATTATTGTTTTAGCTAGAGTTTGGATGAATCTGTCACCCGGATCCCACGGTTCCCTCCAATGAGGGATCCGTATAGGCTAATCCTAGGCCGGCTCTCAGCTAAGAAAGGAGAAAAATGATGTTTGTAAGGTCTAATACCTATACCTCTTGAGTGTTTCAGTCTTCCTAAGTGTCTTGAATGAAAGGGTACTTAAATGATCAAGGGCAATGAGTGAAGGTAGCTAATGATTGCCTTTTATGGAAGAAAATGGAACTTTATGAGTACCAATGAATGACCAAAGATGACACTAGAAAATTTGAGAGTGTCAAGTGGAGCTAAATGATCCTAGAGACCAGATAGTAACTTAAGATAGTTTTGGAAAATATATTAAATGAAAAACTAGTATTTGACCCATGTTGAGGTTGAGATGACTAAAATCAATTTGCTAAAATTAAGAGATTTATAAAACTAGATGTGTTGACATGTGAGTATAGGAGCGGAAGAATGACGAGTTTTTGGTGAAATGATAAATTGAAAAGCACCTTGAGTGTGATCCTTATGAGTGAGTGTGAAGCTTACTGAGCTTGAGGAAGACTTAAGTGGTCCCAAGGTATTATGTTTAGCTAGTGTGAAGTAGTCTAAGGACATGGCTTGATGTATAAAGTCAGCAACTGCATTTCTGTTTGCCTGGATCCCACGGTTCTCTAAGTGGAGGGATCCGTCTAGTATAAAGTGAGGGATCCGTCTCCTGCTAAATAGTACCTTCACAGAAGGTATGCAAAAGTTGCACAAGGTATCGTATTTCAAAGCGAGTGTTTTTTAAGAAGTTTGAACAACTATATAAGCGAGACATCAAACGTTAAATGTTTTATTTCGTGACAAATATCACATTACAATGATAAAAGATGAAATCTAAGGATTGAGCCTATTTGGAAAGGAAACTAAGTTTCTTGAGCGTTTTCACTAGATGGATCGTCAAATGGATGATGAGTATTTGCCGATTCAGGGATGAAGAAATACTTGATGAGAGATGTGTTTAGAGGTTCCATCATCTTATTCACGAGTACGTACAACGGACTTTGAAATTGAGGGTGGAATTACATGATGTGATGATAAAGGTGTGTCAAGAACATTCCATAAGGGATTAGTTTGTTCTTGTTGCCTTGAAGGTTTACAATTCACCTTGCGAAGAAATAGGCTAGATTGTATGGTTGTTGTGTTAGCAAACAATACATTATGTGAGCACAACAAGCGGGAAGGATCTCTTGATTTCCCCTAAGACTCCAAACATTTTCACGTAGGATGAGTGCGGGAGGTTTAAACTCATCTCGGATATCCCGTGTATAGATTATGTTTGGATCAGAGTAATAGGGTCGAGGTTTGCATAACATGCGAGTCAAGTCTTGAGGGGAATGTATGTGTGAACAATATGAACTATTTTCTTCACGATGGTTGAAGAGAGAATCAAGAGACCAATCTTCAATGAAGGTACATTGTCCATGATTTGGAATTCGGAGAATGTGAGCAAATTGCCCAAGGGTTAAAACAAACTTTTGGATTTTGATCCAAAAGCAAAGAGATAGAGATCGATCCTCTTTACGAACGAGTTCAACTTGACGGAAGAATTCCAATACAAAACTTGGACAGATTTTCTCGTTAATTCCGAGAAGGCCTTCTAGTTTTATGGTTCGGAAAGAGGTATTGATACCTTTTTCGTATAGTAGAGGTGTGTAGACAATATGTCCTTCATGGAAGTGACGAGTTTCGAGATTATTGAACCCACGGACATGATTTCCAAGTGTGTTGGCCTCAAGAGAAATGTTAGGAATGTAGACATAAGTTAGTGAAAATTCGAACTCATACTCATGAGACATGACGAGACCTATGGAAGTGAAAAGAATATGATGAAACGCATTAAAGCAAAAAAGATGATCACCTAAAGTTTTTACTAGATTTCTATTAAC
The DNA here is from genome assembly GCA_910596185.1 of Chrysanthemum makinoi. Lineage (NCBI taxonomy): Eukaryota > Viridiplantae > Streptophyta > Magnoliopsida > Asterales > Asteraceae > Chrysanthemum > Chrysanthemum makinoi. The sequence continues at coordinate 133,729,337 of OU343217.1, forward strand.
AATGACAATTAACTCACTTAGTATTTAACATTCTAGTGGGATTTTTCTTTTTAAGATGAAAACTATTTTTATGTTGCATGAGAATCTGTTTCGCAGTTCCACGGTTCTCACGGTTCCCTTCCAAGAGGGATCCGGCTAGTTGAACTATAGGGATCCGTGGATCTGTAGTGACAGAAAAGATTTTGACGAAAAAAAAGGTTTTTGCATCTTATAGGTTTATAAAAAGAAATGTATTTTAGCCAATATTTACTTAGTTAAGCATGCATTGTAGGTTTCTAAGATATCTCAAGGCCAAATGTACGAAGGACAAAAAGTAAAAGAAATGACAAACACGTTATGAAAAATAAATTAGATAAACTAAAACATTAGTAATATTTCATTTCAATGCTAATAACGATACAAATGATTGGGTATATAACACCAATGTAGATTAGCAACACAAAGTACAAGTCTCCATGAGAAAACTTGATCATGGGGAACACGAGAGCGATGAGTGTCAAGACGATGATCACGAAGGCGATGTAAACCATGATGATGAAGTTTTTCTTTGGTTTTAATTTGAGAAGAGATGAGATGAGAAGGAAGATGAAGTTTGAATGAGAGGTAATTTTTGAAAGTGGAAGATTTGAAAAATGAGGGTTTGGTGGAGTTGACGGTCGGAGGAGGTATTTATGGGGAAGGAGGAATTTTTGAGATTTGTGTTTTGTTTTATTATTAGGAAGATTTGATTTTTTGGATTAAGAAAAATAAGACACATGTTTATAACTAGAATATATACGGAAGAATAACACGTATGCAAGAAAAGTTTCCTAACGAAGCTATGTGTAATATATGAGTATGAAAAAAGAAATCATATAAACTCCTATGTGAGCATACTTATTCTTATGCTAATGATATTTAGACATAAGTAGGAAGTCATACCTCTAATGCAGTTATGAGTGTCTTTCTTTTGACAAGAAATAATGTCAATATACAACTTCAGTTCCTTCGTGATTAAGATACCTTCTTAGGGAAGGTAATATTGTTACCAAGCAATTCCTATGGCTTGATAAACATGAGCTTTAACTAAGCAAAATGACAAGGAAGGTTAGTGCAATTTAGTAAGATAAAATAAGAGAGAGAAAAAAATTATTGTTCTCATTTAATCAACATCCTACAAAAGTGTTTTTAAGACATGATGTTTAATTTTGTAAAAGACCTTCTTTGTAGTTTTCAATTATACACGGATCGTATCAAGTTTTTAAACTACCACATAATCTAAGAAACTTGGTAACGAAGCTCTAATGCCAATTGTGGAAAACTAGAAGGGGGGGGGGGTTGAATAGTTTTACCGATTAAAACTTGGTTTTAAACTATTTAGATCGACTTATGTCAATATAGTTGAACGTGTGTGTTGGATGTTGATAGACAAGCGTATAGATAAATAAAATCTAAGATAAAGAGTCAGAAGCACAAAACCACCACCCGAGTATTTATAGTGGTTCGGCCACAAGGACACCTTCCTTGCCCTACTCCACTCCCCGAGTCACCTACTCGAGAGTTCATAATCACTACACAACACAAACTCCTTGTGGCGGAGAAGCCTTCACAACGTCGCCTACTCTTTATCCGGTACGAGGCTAGACACCGGGTTCTTCCACGAGGTAGAACCAAACCTATCACTACGTCGCCTACACTTTATCCGTTACAAGGCTAGATACCGAGTTCCATTTACAAAGGTGGAACTACTACCCAACACTACACAACTCCTATCCCAAAGGAGATCTACTCCTTATGACAACATCAACAAGGATATCAATATCATTTGACCCAATACAAATCTATCTTGTACATTGATACACCATATCAAATTTACACCTTAGGCACCTTTCACTAATGCCTTTGACTCGACTTCTAGGCACCCTTCACTAATGCCTTGTGACTTGACTTCTAGGCACCCTTCACTAATGCCTTTTAACTTGACTTCTAGGCACCTTTCACTAATGCCTTCAACATGGACTTTTGGCACCTTTCACTAATGCCTTTACTTTGACTCTTCGACGCTTTTCACTAATGTCTTCGTCTTGGACCCTTTAGACATCTTTCACCTATGTCTTTGACACTACACTTCTAATGAGAAAGAGAAGAACTATCAACAAGATACCATTAGTAGTCTTGATGATGGCGAAGCTAGGCAACTCATGGACTTGAGCTTGCTCGACTTCAAGAGGTGGTGATATCGCCATTAAGAGGAACTAGAGAATCACACAAACATAAAGCTACATAGAAAGATCACTTGGATATGTGGTTAGAGAGATTACAATACAAAGAGAAAATATGTGTGAAAGGGGTGTCTTACAATGAAGAAATGACTCACTATTTATAGACAAAATATTGCTACTGTTCCATGGATCCCTTACTTTAGGGATCCGTCCAGTGTAAACTGGGGAACCGTGAGACGCTCCTCTTTGCCCATGGGTTTTGGGTAATGGGTCATGGGTCCTAGACTTTAGACCATGGGTATCCAAGTAGATACAATGTATCTAGAAGATGCAATGCATCTAGTCCATGGGTAATGGGTTAAATCCATGGGTCATGGATAATAGCCATTTATAACTTATGCATGATGTCATGCAATGGGTTATGGGTTATGCTCCATGGGTATGGGTCATGGGCTTTGGGTTATACCCAACTACATTAAATGTATTTGGTCAATGAGGCAAATACTTAAACTTCTTCCCATTATATTACCCATTATAATACATACTAATTACGTATATATCTATCCAATATGTAAACACTAGTTGTTATACATATGTATTACTAAATCATGAAAACACTATTACTTGTTTAGTGTTTTATGTGAAAACGTAAGTGTGTTAGTAAACTATTGGCTCAAACCATTTACGTATTTTATTTGTTTCGTTAAAATGATTTTACGTTTGTTATCGACAAAACATTAGAAGATCGTAAAATATAAATAAACATTTTTTCGACTTATTTGTATTAACAATCTCCCCCTTTTTGTTGATGACAAAACATAATATTATTTTAAGGAAAAACCAAAATTCGTAAAAGTTTGAATTGGAGTTTTTACTCTCTTCTCCCCCTTTTTGTAGAAACAAAAAGATCATCGAAAAAAAACTAACACATGTGAAAGAAAAAAAATGAAAAATAGAGAGTAAGTGAGTAGAAGTATTCTCGACTTAGCTCTCCCTTGACGAGTCCATCCCTTTGTGAGGGCGTCAAGTAAGAAGAGATAATAAACTAGTGCATTGCAACTATGCTTGCAAATGGTTTCGTCTTTGTGACGAATATGCTCCCCCTTGATGATTGCAACTTTGCAAGGAGAACGTCATGTAATGTAATCCTAATGAGAATAATATTGCAAATGATTTTGCAATGTATCGCTTTGACACGAAACTCCCCCTAGCTTAGGGTGTCAAAGTCTTCATGTGTATATTGAAAATCTACAAAATAATGGTTAGAAAACAAGTATATAATGCATAATTTCCTGCAAATAAGAATCAAGTTAGTAGTAAACAAGTCTTATGTTGCACGGATCCCACGGTTCCCTCTTAGGAGGGATCCGTCTAGGCAAAATTGAGGGATCCATCAGTTTGAAAACTTAAGACAACAATAGTGATGTAACAAGTGATGTTAACATCAAAATGAGATATGTATTGAGGTATCAAACAAATTCTCAAGACAATATGGCATATAACATGTTATTTCATTCAATAAAACATATGAGAAATGATCTACATATCTCTAAAACTAAGAGAATGATTTAAACATTAAATATGATTCCTAAACAATCTAAGATAAGCTTAAGACTAGGACACCACTTGAATCCTTAAGCTCAAGATTGTTTGGGTTTGTTGATCTCGTCGAAACGTTTGAGGAGGTGATAAAACATGAAACGTTGATCTTCACGTACTTCATGTATCAAACTTTCAACATGTTGACAATGATAACAATCTTTGTCATGACTCGGAAATGGTGGTGGTAGAAAAGAAATGACTTGAGATGGAAGTTTTGCTTGAGATTCCATAAAAAAGGAGGAATATGTGGAGGTATATTTGGAGGGGATTCAACCAAAGGTGGTGGTGGTGGAATATGTGATGAGGATGATGGTCGAGAGGCATCTACTTTCATGTGATCTAGTGGTTGACTTTGAAGATTCCTCATGATAAAAAGGGACTATTTGAGGGTGACGGAGAAAAAGATGTCGGGGCTAGTGTTGATTCAACACCTTGATTTTGTTGCTCTATTCTTTCCATTGAGAATGGTGGCAATGGTGGAGGATAAGATGGCCTAGGAGGCAAGTCCTCTAGATTATAGAGGTGTGGTGATGAGAGTGGAGTATAGAATGATATGGCTCTAGGCACTAAGGGTGATGGTTTAGTGGAAATAGGAGTGTTTGGTTTATGGGGTATAGTGGTGTTTGGCATTGGTAGTTTAGTGGGAACAATCCTTTTGGGGATTGGTTTTATTGGTGGAGGGGAGATCCTAGCATTTGTGGATTTAACAGGAGATGATTCGGTTGAATAAATTTCGTGAACAACACGAGCAAATTTCTTGGGTGGTCCTTTGGTAGATGAGTTACCACTAGGAGCTTTCCTCATGATGAGATGATAAAAAAAAATTAGGATTATAAGAGTTTCTAAATGCTGAGAATGAGGATGTAGATTATGAATTTAGGAGTCTTAACAAGATGGTTTATAAGGGGAAGGATTTGGCAAGTGCATTCAAGACTTAAGCCACTAAGATCCTTTGGAATGTGATGATTTGCATGCACAAGGGTCAACTTCAAAGTTTTACTGATCTAGGAGTTTAATTAAAACAAGATGGAGTATTCAAGTTAGCAAGGAGAGCTTGAAATGATTGTTTTAGCTAGAGTTTGGATGAATCTGTCACCCGGATCCCACGGTTCCCTCCAAGGAGAGCTTGAAAACACTATTACTTGTTTAGTGTTTTATATGAAAATGTAAGTGTGTTAGTAAACTATTGGCTCAAACCATTTACGTATTTTATTTGTTTCATTAAAATGATTTTACGTTTGTTATCGACAAAACATAGGAAGATCGTAAAATATAAATAAACGTTTTTACGGCTTATTTGTATTAACAATGTGCTATTTCATCATGCTTTTAATATTTCTAAAACTTAGACAACTTAGGCAAAACACATACTAACGGGCAGAGAACCCGATCAGATGTAGTAAAGCCTTAGGTAAATCCGAGTATCGTCCCAAGAGAGCTATGACCTTGAAAGAACTAAGATGATTAGAAATGATATTGATAATATATTGGTATGATAAGATCGTGATAATTCATCGATATGCTATTATTATTCCAATTACACAGATATAAGCATTTAGGATAAAGAGACAGATGAGCGAAGCTTAATGAAGAATGCAAATACGAATTGATTCTCGATATAAAGGTTCAATATAGTGGTTAACTATCACCAGAATCCTTTAGTCAATTCGTCATGGCCTATGGTTCTTAGATTCCTCACCAAGATGAACAAGTCACCCGAGATCATTTGGCAACCTAACAGCAGTCATTAAAGGCCAAATCTACTAGATCTAGTCTATGGAAACCCGACCGTTAGAAACTTAGATTTGCCCCAACCTCTTAAATACCTCCACTTGATAGGTGATCATTTGGTCAGTTCACACACGAAGAGTGGTTGTACTATGGCCAATTCCTTCCATACTTTGCAACCTATTAGGCTGAGGTCAGTTGGTCATATCTCATAGCCCTTTAGATACTAACAAGCTTATAATATTACCAAGACTAGCGATCTATGAAAAGACTAGTAAATGTCTATAAAGAAATAAAGAGAAGATCAATAACATAAATGCAAACTTCAATTAATAACATGAATTCATAGTATAAGTCCTAGAAAAATATATAATGAATCCAAACTCGAATACAACAGAAATCGTAGACGAGAACTTCGTTATCCAATGCTCCTAAACCATGCTTCTTCTTCTGTGTTTGATCTCCCAAACCCTAGAAGGTTTGGGAAAGGAGAGATAATTAAAACTGATGAAATCTTCGACTATTTATAGGCTCGGATACTAGTTACGGCGTAACATTTATTAATTAGGTACGCCGTAACTCTTCAAAATCTTGTACTTATCCATGGTTACGGCGTAACCTTATCTGAGAGTTACGCCATAGTCTTTGTAAATCATATGCTATTCTTCTGTTTCGGCGTAACCTGAGCTAATGGTTACGCCGTATCCTTTGTAAAATTGATGTTTATCCGTCATTACGGCGTAACCTGAGCTGAGGGTTACGCCGTATCCACTGTCAAGTAAGCTGATTCATGTTCAGTAGTCATGTTACGACGTAATTATATTCCATTGTTACGCTGTAATCTTCATAATCATTATTATGGCGTAACTCCATCACTTGGTTACGCCGTAGTTTTGAGAAAAGTCATCCTTTGGGCTTTGAAATGTCCATTTCCCACTTCCTTGCATAAAATAGGTCCTGAAATGAAATAATAAGGAATAAGGATGTTTTCATTAGCATTTTACTCAAAATGTGATGATAAAAGGGGAAATTAACGCTTAGAATATCAGGACTATTTGATGTTATCAATGTGTAGTAGGTGTTGTTTTTAAATAATGTGTTAACGTTGTTTGTCGATTAGACTCCCAAGCTTACTATTTGATAGTTTTTGTAAGGTTGCATAATTTTCGTTCATGAAACTCAATATTTATTTTAAATATCATTATTTATTCTTATTAAAATTGTTTTTGAATAAAATAAAAATAACTAAATTATGATAAATATTTGGTGACGACAACGTCGTCCTAAATTTGTGTACTATTTATTTTACATTTGACTAAAATCTGGTGTTTATAAAGGTTGAAAAAGTTGGGTCCACCGAAATTTAGTGACGAAAACATTAGATGAATTTGGTGACGAAAACATTAGACGAATTTAGTATCGACAACATTAGACGAAGTTTATTAATCACAAAGATTAAAAAAGTAACAAACTAAAATCAATTAGACATAAAAGAAAAAAAGTCAATTAGACATAAAAGAGTGTCTACAACATTAGACGAAGTTTATTAATCACAAAAATTAAAAAAAAAAAAAAAAAGTAACAAACTAAAATCAATTAGACATAAAAGATTACTTCCGCCTAGATTAATTGATATCGTTTGACATATATTGCAGCAAATAGCTACATCACTGAAGCATGTCTTGATGGCTGCTGTATACAGACAGTTGACAACACCAAAAGAAACTTATTATCAAGTATTCTATTGCTTGAAATATTGAGCGTGCGACTAACTTATTGTCTAGGAAATTTCACAGCTGGTAAGCGAAAATTCTCAATCTATTTATATTATATAACCATTTTGCCGGCTTGGATTGGCAAAAAACACATTTTTGTTTGCGTTGAATTTGACCCATTTCTTTTTTATAGAACTTCCCTAATAAGTAAATGGGTCAAAACCGTCACCTTTAAGTATATCAGTTGAATAATATAAGCTTAGTAAAAATCACTCATATTATGTTCATTTTGATTTTGCAACATCCATAAACGAAATGCAAATTACATCAGTGATAAGTCTTAATGTTTTAGCTTACTACAACCATTTCACTAATCTAATTATAATATATACTAAAACCCAAAATAAAACGGGGTCATTATTATTTTGTTAAGGGGCACGCTATATCCTAATTAAACCTCTTATTGGTGGGTTTTCATTGAGATGCGAAACATAAAGTCCGAATAGTTAACCATGGATATTGTGGCGAATTGTTATTAGGCTAATAGAATATGTTTATATTGCCTTTGTCCAAGCCGTGTTTGTTAGAAGGTGCAGTTCACGGTGGAATGACAACGATTTTCTGTCATTAAAGGTTTGATAGCTGTAGTATGCTAATAATACCTGACTTTGCTGAATAACACTAAAACAAAGGATTGCAGGTCTTAAACAAATAAAGGAAAAATGGGTTGGTTTGGTAATGGGTGTCAAATATAAATGACGTCGGGTATTTGCATTGCATTTGATTTTTTTCTAACAGGTAGGTAAAGGTTTACTCTTGCATTACATTTGATTTTTTGTCACTTTTTTTTACAGTCAATTGAAATGGGTATTTGTTAATTAGTATGTTAGCCGAGTTGAAATGAGAATTTGATAATTTCATTTTTCGACATGGTTCACTGTTAAATATTGTAACTTTAACATTGTATTTGCTATTGTTGTAGGTTAACGTTATGTTACTAGAACGCGAGCTTTTCACAAACATCCGTGGAATGTTCTGATTTTGGTAAGTGTAACGTTTGCCATACTCCTTTCATATTTATTGAAAAACCAATACTCTAGAGTTATCGTCAAATGTGCAGGGGCATTGGAGTAGCAGGAATTCATAACTTTTGCTGCTGATAAAAAGGGTGCCAATGTTGTTTTGGAAAGCTTTTCACTTATGATACAGTCGATTCTACGTCAACTTTATCAGGAAACCCAACAACAATATTTTTCAAGGTATAAATGAGCCATTATAGTGTTCCCCGGCTAACGTGCGTGCAAATAACCGTTGCACACAACTGTTGTGCATAGGTACAACATATATACTTCGACACTATTAAATCCTCCTATCATGAAGGCCAAACTCCTTTTTTTTTCTTTCAAACGACATACAAATTACAAGTTACCTTATACTAATATAGTGACACCTATTTTTGTTATAGGTATAAACGAAGGATCAGAGGCGGATTGTAGCAGATCGTGTGACACATCGTTTGATAAAGATGAGTTAATCTATACACTAGACAATATCACTTACGGGTTGCTTCATATTGACACAATCATTCTTATTATTGTTTAAGGTACGAACGAAACTACAGGAATACATTTTAGCTGTCTATATCAAAACGCGCGTGGAAGTAATTTTTATGCATACAAAGGTTTTTTCGTAGTTGATGTTTTTTGTAGAAACTTGGGCATCTCATTGCTGAAATTATTTTCAGAAAATGGACTGCCGCAAAGTTCAATAGCCAACGGCGATTAGAGGAGACGGCCAACGCCACTGAGGCATTAGAGCGGAACAAATGGAATACCGAAAACTCGAAAAGGCCTAAATTAGGCACGCGGTTTGGGCTCGGGAAAAAGGCTGCGCAGATCGAGAAGGTACTTTTTAAGTAACTTTCGTCAATTTAATATGTATTCTACCAGATTGTCATAGTTTGGAAATCGTTTTGACGGGTAGTCGTTCAAATAAAACCAACACCTTCCCCCCGACGTTCCTGAATTGATTTTGTAGAAATTGTTTCTTTGTACTGTTATAAACGTAGCATGAGGAAAAATAGTGTTTTTCTAGCAACATTGTATTTTAAATAGAACAACCTTTGCAAAATTTGAATATGTAGTATCCTAGAGTTTTTCACGGCACCCGTAATTTGATGATATTGACATCTTTTTAACTAAAAAAATTAGATAAGATAAAGGTGACCATAAATACCTTTGAATATAAGATTGTCATTCATCTGTCAAGTAAAGTAAGAAAACACAATTTTGTTGAAAATGATTAGTTATGGTAAGTCATATTGGAATCTGGTATGTGTTGTACAATGTGTCCTAACTTAAACTATTTGCACCATTATTTATAAACGGGTCAGTTTGGATTTGGTATTATATGTTATGGGTTAAACAAAAGGATACCTACAGGAAAAGATTGTGTCTAAATGGATAATTTTTTATTTGGATTTTCATTTGATTTATCCGTGTTGATCTCCTACTACTAAAATTAATCTGTTTGATCTTACACAGCCGTACAACTCTATATCCTTAATCTTTATTGCTTCTTACTTTGTTGCCTCATTTTTCAATGTATCGATTGAATATGTGTTTTATATTACCTTAATCGGTTTTCTGGCGGAATGCATAAAAGGGGATTAATTTTGGATATTTCTAAAGATAAAGAAGACAACCCACATCAATAAACAGTGGTAAGATTAAAGTTTTGGTATAAAAATCTTAAATTATTATACCCTGTATGGATTGATACAAAAAATGTTTGACTGTAAAAGCCAAAACTATAGCTGTAGCTATATATCTTATTTGTATCGAATTTTGAAAAACTTTGTCCAACAAGAAACGTTATAAACAACTGTAAGTTTGATAAAGATGAGCAGGATGTTAGTTTGAGTCATATTGTATTTTTATGTTATATTGTCGCACCCGCAACTCAATAACTATGTATTTAAACATCCCGCTGCGTAAAAAAAACATCAATCGTGTGGTTCATGACAGTAAAAGAAAACCATAAGAGACCCTGTTCAGGTTACCCACCCAGGGAAAGGCGAACCTTTATTGGCTCTTATTTACACCACCAACTGGTATTCCATAGTTATTGACTTGCGGGTATTAGCAAGTTTGAACCTTCCTTTTTTGTGTCATATTGTTGCATGAAATGTACATCCATCTTTAAGAAAACACACCGCGGCAACGCGCGGGCTCTCCACCTCGTACCACTACGAAAACAATTATTATTATTTATTTAGTTTTTGTAGAAATTCTCAGAATTATGTTTAATTATTTCAAGCAAATTAAATCAATACTCCCATGAACCAAAGAGATCCGATCTGGTTGCCGGAGCACTCTATCGGTGGTGTGAAAAAATGCCAGTTTGAATTTAGTCTGTAGTGCTCAAAATTCCATTTTTAACTTCTGGCCAGGTAGTTGGAAGATCAACAACCTGAAAATTTTTTTACTTTACATAATGTATAAATTGCTAGAACACAGTATTTTAGATAATACAAAAGTGATAGCAATTTTTCAGTGGATAAAGGTTTATGTTCACAGTCAAAAACAATTCACATACTAATACAAACTTAAATTTCATATGTACGTTTATTATATATAGGAGGATTATGATATATGGGAGCCAAAAGTGCCCAAAGACTACAAAGAACTTATGCTCATGTCACAAACACCGGAGATGCACACTATCGAAAGGAAAAAGGATCTCTACGACATCCTCTTGAAAGGGATCATCCTTCAAAATGGCAAAGTGGTAACTATCTCTTTCTCTTATCTAATCTGTTTTGCATCAATTTTTTGTTGGTGTGTAACTCCCAAAACAGGGTTAAGATAATCAAGGTCAGCAGAAACAGGTATCAAATCAGCAGAAACAAATACCACTAGGTGATTACCGGATATCACTTAGAATCGTGTGATCACTTTCCAAAGTAAATTATTCGACCCTAATGCCTGGGTTACACGAATATCTACTTGGGATAAGACCAAATGTAGTTATAGAATTAGGCACAATTCAATAACCCTTTCGCTTATAAGTGTTAATCGTTTTCTGTGTCTTTATCATGCATAATCAGATCTCCTATTTATAGGACAATACTCTTAGCTAGTCAAATGGAATTATGAGTATTAATCGGCCCATTAATAGCCTCATAATTATCCCCATTATAGCCTTTAGTGGTTACATGACCAATTAAGCGTGGTCATTAAGCAGTTGAAACTGCCACTTGAATAGGTCAAAGCCGTTACAAGCAGTATTTTCATCAGTACTTTCATAGCGTTAGCAGTGGATACACTGCTTCAGTGGATACACTGATTCAGTGGAAACACTGATTCAATGGAAATACTGATTCAGTGGAAACCACAACTTCAGTGGAAACACTGCTCATCAGTGGAAACCACAAACAATACTTTCCATCAACAGTACTTTCCACTAACACTACCAATTCTAACCACTAAAAGAGTCAGGGTGTTCATGGACCTTATGGGTGTACACTCCGTACCTCCTAACCCATTACAAGGTGTGAACTAATCCCACAAGTGCACTAAATTTTCCAACAATCCTCCCCAAATTTAGTTCACTTCCTTTGCATGAAAACCAAACATCAAGCAAAACATGTGCATAAACGAAAATGTCATGAGGATTGAATTTTCATCTTAGTAAATTACACGTTCAAATATTCAAGAATCAGGGTGTTCTAAGAATTGAACCATTCAACCCATTTGAATACCTGAAGATAAAATACACACAATTTTTCAAACACTTATCGCTCCGACACTATACAAGCCATGTGTCCATATCCAAATTCATAAATGTTGTAAAGCTAAAAGTCCAAAGCTTCCTGAAGCGGCAAAACTTCAACATTTACATAGGTGGTTCCTCTTTATTCATGCTCCCGCCAAGCACTTTTTCAAAGAAAATTAACCATTAGGAAGTAAAGACTTCATCCTCCTTTCAGCAGGGTCTGAGCACAACCTTGGGATGTAAATAAAACATGTGCTCCAGTCCACTGAATGTTCACCTTCCACATAGAACTCAGCTCCCAAGTTTCCTTAGGAGGGAGTTGGGTGTCCTAGCATTCAATGACTAAGTTGGACTTAAACCCATCCCTTTAGCAGACTTTAGAACCAAGTCTCTAGCCAAACCCTTCGTCAAGTGATCAGCTAAGTTCTTTTGAGATCTAACAAACTCTATAGATACCACCCCATTCATGATAAGCTCACGAATCATGCTATTTCTGACACCTAAGTGTCTAGACTTACCATTGTACATTTGGCTATAAGCCTTAGCCAATGTAGCTGCACTATCACACCGGATAGAAATAGGTGCTATAGGTTTAGGCCACAATGGTATCTCAAGAAGCAAGTTTTTCAACCATTCGCTTCTTTACCGTAGCTGCTAAAGCAACAAATTTAGATTCCATTGTTGAACTGGTGATGCAAGTTTGCTTCTTGGATGCCCAAGAAATTGCACCTCTACCAAGTAGGAATATCCACCACTGGTAGGCGAATTGTCTTCATGTTCTGATCCAACTTGCATCAGTGTATCCTTCCAACTGATGGGTAACCAGTATATAGATGAGAGCTATAATCCATAGTTCTCTTCAAATACTTCAGTACCCTCTGAACGCTTGCCAGATGAGCATTAGGATTACTAGTATACTGCTCAATTTTCCCGCTGCAAAACCAATATCGGGCCTTGTACAAGTCATGGCATACATCAGGCAGCCAATTACCCTAGAATACTCAAGTTGAGATACCGCCTTGCCATGATTAGGCATCAGCTTCTCACAAGTATCCATAGGTGTACTCAATGGAGTACAATCAAAGTAATTGAATTTCTTCAGCACCTTCTCAATATAATGAGATTGAGAGATAGAAATTCTTTTACTTTCATGTTTAATCCTTATACCAAGGATAACATCAGCCTCCCACATGTCCTTCATGGAGAACGTTGATGACAAAAATTCCTTTGTCAGGCCAACCTGATTTTGGTCTGTGCCAAAGATCAACATGTCATCAACATATAGACAAATGATGACTCCTTTACCAGATTCATCAAATTTGCTATATACACATTTGTCAGCTTGGTTAAGAACATAACCACTAGGCAAAACCACTTCATCAAATTTTTGATGCCATTTCTTAGGTGCCTGTTTAAGTCCATAAAGAGACTTAATCGGTTTACACACCTTGTTTTCATTGCCAGGCATGATGAAGCCCTGAGGTTGGTTCATATAAACCTCCTCATACAATTCACCATTCAAGAAATTTTTCACATCCATCGATGTAAATCAGATTGTGAATAGATGCCATAGAAATCATCAGTCTTATGGTACTGTACGAGCCACAGGGCATTAGTATCAAAATAGTCTATCCCTGACTTTTGTTTAAAGCCCTGAATGACTAGTCTAGCCTTGAACTTTTCAATAGTTCCATCTACCTTCATTTTCCTTTTGAAAATCCATTTGCAACCCAAAGGTTTGCAACCAGGTGGTAGATCAACCAACACCCAAGTGTTGTTGCCTATGATGGAATCCATCTCATCATTGATTGCTTCTTTCCAGAAAGCAATGTCCTGGGACTTCATTGCTTCTTCAAATGTTTTGGGGTCATCCTCAACAATGAAGCAATAGGAGTATTGGTCTGAGACCTCATCCCTGGTTCCTTCAACTAAGTATAGTTGAAACTCAGGTCCAAATGACTTTGGATTCTTGACCCTTTTGCTCTTCTGACACCAGGTTCAGGTTGTTGAACCACAACCTCATCAGGGACCACTGATGGTTCATCATCAGGGACCTCTGATACACCAGTGTCATAGGTTCCATTAGGAATCCTCATACTTGGTCTAGGGACTGATGAGAATCTATTCTCATCAAAGTTTGCATCCCTTGATTCAATTATTGAGTTAACTGAAACATATTCATTAGGTTCAATAACATAGAACCTGAAAGCCTTGGAATGCTCAGCATATCCAACAAATATGCAGTCAATGCCTCTTTTACCCAAAGTCTTTAGCTTTGGATCAGAGAGTCTTACAACAGCCCTACAACCCCGACCACGAGATAGTTCAGGTTGGGTTTCCTTTAGTCCGAGTTCATAAGGGGTAACCTTGTTCCTTTTGTTGGGAACCCTATTTAATAAATAGCAAGTTGTTAACATAGCTTCACCCCAGAACCCTTGACTCAATCCTGAATAGGACAACATGGAATTAACCATCTCCTTCAGCACCCTGTTTTTCCTTTCAGAAATACCATTTTGCTGAGGAGTATAAGGGGCATTCGTTTCATGGATTATACCAACAGACTGAAATACAGAGTATCCATGTACTCACCTCCCCTATCAGTCCTTAATCTTTTGATCAAAGACCCCAGTTGTAATTCAACTTCAGTTTTAAACACTTTGAATTTATCTAATGCTTCATCCTTGGTATGTAACAGAAAGACATAACAAAATCTAGAAGCATCATCAATAAATGTCACAAAGTACTTCTTATTCCCCAAAGAAGGAGTGACATGCTAATCACACAGGTCACTGTGAATTAACTCCAAGAGCTTAGTCTCACGACTAACACCTTGAAAAGGTTTCTTGGTTATCTTGGTCAACATGCAAGTTTACACTTTTCAGTGTCCATGTCAAATGCTGGGATCAACCCATCCTTAGACATATCTTGCATCCTTTTATAGTGTACATGGCCAAGTCTTGCATGCCATAGGGTAGAGTCAGTCAGGTCATAGGTGGTCACAAAGGCTGAAATAACACTATCAGTGGAAACATTAAGCCTGAACATTTGATTACACAAATAGCCAAAACCAATAAAAACACCACATTTAGATAAGACAAATTTATCAGACTCAATAACTTGTTTATATCCATGATTATTCAAAACACTACTTGAAACAAAGTTCTTCCGATCATCAGACATGAATAACATTAAACAAAGTTACAATCTTTCCAGAACTAAAATTAAGATCTACACAACCACGACCATGCACCAAGGCTGTTGACTCATTTCCCATGTGGATAATAGAACCATCATTCGTGACTCTAAGTCTTGAAGCTCTTCTTCTACTTCACACAGACTGCACCGTCACCCCACGCAACATCATCACACATGAATACAGATACAATATCTAACATAATAAATTCAGATAATAGTAACTTAAATTAAAAGATATTAACCTATCTGACCTTTCAGTGAGTGGAAGAACCACCACTCCCGAACCATTAGTGCTGATCCATTGGTTTTACCACCAACTTTAACACCCTTGCAGTCCCTTTTGATGTGACCAGTTTTGCCACATTTCCAACAAGTAGGTGTTGCCTTCTTGTTAGGATCTGCCCTTATGTTGTCATGATATTTGCGTTTGCCTTTATTGTCATTGTACGGGTGAGTTGTTATGCTCCACCATATTGACAACAGATGCACCAGCAGCATTGCTACTCTTTGGCTTGTCATTATCCTGCACTTTGAGAGATTCCTCAATGCGCAGATGACTGCCCAACTCAACCAGAGTTAATTCCTCTTTGTTTCAAGGTATGCTTGAAATCTTTCCAAGAAGGAGGGAGTTTGTCAATGACACAAAAGACTTTAATGGCCTCATCCATGTTCATATTGTGTTGTGTAAACCTTCCAAGTATTCCAAGAAGTTCATTGTATTGTTCCATGACTGGTCTTGAATCAGTCATTTTGTAATTTGTGAAATTACTTACAAGAAACTTCTTACTTGATGCATCCTCAGCCATATATTTGGCATCCAAGGAATCCCACAGTTCTTTGGAAGATTCGAAGTTCTGATAAATGTCAAACAGAGAATCAGACATACCATTGAGAATTAAGCCTCTACATATGTAGTCATCATTCTCCCATTTGCTCCTCCTCCTGATCTGCTCCACAGTAGCATCATCCCCATCATCAGGAATAGGAGTGGTTAGCACATAGACCACACTCATGCTTGACAGCAAGAAGTGCATCTTCTTTTGCCATCTCCTGATGTCCACCCCTTCAAACTTATCAAGCTTGGCAAAGTTTGAAGCCATATGTTTCATTGCAGCAGCAGCCATTGATTATCACAAAATAGTTTACTTTGATTGTTGGTGTGTAACTCCCAGAACAGGGTTAAGATAATCAAGGTCAGCAGAAACAGGTATCAAATCAGCAGAAACAAATACCACTAGGTGGTTACCGGATATCACTTGGAATCGTGTGATCACTTTCCAAAGTAAACTATTCGACCCTAATGCCTGGGTTACACGAATATCTACTTGGGATAAGACCAAATGTAGTTATAGAATTAGACACAATTCAATAACCCTTTCGTTTATAAGTGTTAATCGTTTTCTGTGTCTCTATCATCCATAATCAGATCTCCTATTTATAGGACAATACTCTTAGCTAGTCAAATGGAATTATGAGTATTAATCGGCCCATTAATAGCCTCATAATTATCCCCATTATAGCCGTTAGTGGTTACATGACCAATTAAGCGTGGTCATTAAGCAGTTGAAACTGCCACTTGAATAGGTCAAAGCCGTTACAAGCTACTTTCATCATACTTTCATAGCATTAGCAGTGGATACACTGCTTCAGTGGAAACACTGATTCAGTGGAAATACTGATTCAGTGGAAACCACAACTTCAGTGGAAACACTGCTCATCAGTGGAAACCACAAACAGTATTTTCCATCAGCAGTACTTTCCATCAGCAGTACTTTCCACTAACACTACCAATTCTAACCACTAAAAGAGTCGGGGTGTTCATGGACCTTATGGGTGTACACTCCGTACCTCCTAACCCATTACCAGGTGTGAACTAATTTCACAAGTGCACTAAATTTTTCAACATTTTTTGCTATTGAAATTACCAAGTCAATAACGACTGATTAGCAAGATCAAAACTTGTTTCCATATATAAAGTTGCAAACTGTGTTTCAATAGGATATTTTGAAGTAATATAAAAAATTACTCTAAGTTTACTTCCACGACATTTCTTTCTATATTGAAATGCCGTGAATCAAAATAGAATATGAAAAATGACATAGAGACTGAAATGAGCACAAGTTAAAACATTTTTTTTAAGATGCAAGTTAGTGCAAGTACTATATATACTTCTCCAAAAGTAATATACAGCAACACTTTCCGATATATTAAAGGAAAAGTTATTACTCCGTATTTTATATGGTAACTAAATCTAATTTCAATGTTTATTTCCATTTACGGATTAACGTAAATTGGCGTGACTCTGTGAATATCTTTTCTTTAAACACAAAGAATCCTCAACCCTTTATTCGAAGAAATATCGAGTATAATCCACCACTATCGCATACAATAAAGCTAATTGTGTACTCTTACAAAACACTGAACTTTTTTTGCATTTGCAAATGACAGCATGTAGTTATGATTAACCTTTTTTGTATAACAGTGTTTTTCAATCGGGAGAAATGGAGAAAGAAATGAAATGATTTCATCAAGAAGCTTTTTGGACAAAAAAAGTTCATCATGTAAGTGGAGATCTATTCCAGAATCAAGGTACGTTTCTCTTTCCCATTACTACAAGAATATTTGACCAGATCATTGATCCAATCACACAGCAATGAGTTTTTCTTACTACTATTTTTTAGGCTACCCCCAGCAAGGGCACTCAATCCCCTCATTTTCCTTGTCACGTCAGTGTTCTCTCTTCAGAAACCTTCAGGCGATTGGGTGCCCCAGTAAGAACGACCATGGCAAAAAACTTTAAAAAAAAAAAAAAAAAAACATTTTTAACACAAACTAAAATTTCATTAATAATTAAAATGTTACATAAATAATTCTAATAAAATAAAAACATTACGAAACTTATTAAAACATTACAACACTTATTAAAAACTAATAATCTAGGTTGCGGCATGCCTTGATCGAATATTTGATTTCCTGCATTTTTTGTCGTTGTAGTGCGGGCAAAGATGGGTCGATTGGCGTGCAATAGAATATGTCTTTTTCATATTTCTTTTGTCGCTCAAATTCAAGTTTTTATTGTTCTAGTGCCAATTTTTTGTGTTCCGTTTCTGCTTTCTTTTGCTCCAGCTCCAACTCCTTTTGCCTTTGATCCAACTCTTTCTTCTTCAAGTCGTAGTATCCGTCTGCCAGCTCCTTCTTCTTTCCCAATGCCATGGACTTAATGCTTTTCCATTTCTCGGCAACACCTTCCATATAACTAGCTTTGGAACACTCCGAAGATTTCTTCTTATTCTTCTTAGCGGTATCACGACCAATTGGTTGCTCAGGCACAGGCACATCCGAGTCGATTTCAGAAGTCCTTTCTTTTTTTCGACTATCATCTTGGCTTAAAAAAGCCGACATCTCATTATCCTTCCAAACCGAATGGTCCCTTAAAATTTCCCAACAATGCTCCAATACAAACGCATGATTACACACTATTTGGTATTCATCACACGCTCGTCTATAAACAGTGAGGTCATTCTCACCACTTCCGTAATTCTTATAAGCATTGTTGTAAATGGCACAAAATTGACCAACTCTAGGACGAATCCTATTTTTCCACTTGGTAATGATCGAGTTGTACGTTCTTTCTGCACCAAGCTCCTTTTCAAAGTAAGCAATGACTTTCTGCCAAAATCCCTTAGCATTTTGGTTGTTTCCCGTTATGCTATTCTCGGATACATCACACCAAGCATTGCACAACACGATATCTTCTTTGCGTGTCCAAAGCGACGAATCATTCTTGGTTTCTTTCTCGACAACCTTCTTCTTCGCCTTTGTAGCTCTTTTCTTCGGTTTAACCAGTGACGTCTCTTCCGAAATAGTCTTGTCGTCGTCATCATTCGTAACCGAATCGTGATACGATCCATGCTACGATCCATGAGCTAAACCTTGACCCGAACCGTGATACTCTTGAGTCGGATAACCCGAACCGGTTCCAACTTAAAAATCAGGATTGGTGTATAATAGTTCTTCAAAATCACAAGCATCAAGATTCATACGATTAACCGGAGAATAATGTTGATAATTTGAATATGAAGACGTTGATGAATATATTGTTAGATGATACACCGATTCGGGTGAGCCATACATAGATTATTGGCTTCGACGGGAGTGGCTTTGTTGTTGTTGTTGGATGTTTTGATACGGTGGAACAAATGGACGATTTTTAGGACGGTTTATAAAAAATGGATTGTTAGTTTGTTGTTGTGGAGGTTGTTGCGATTGATAATCCAAAGTAGCGGGTCGGAAATTGACGGTTGGTGAGACACCGGTTAACCGGAAATTCGGATCCGGTGTTAATTGCGGGATGTTTTGTGCCAATCGGGATTTTCGGACTTTTTGTTGTGGTGTTTTCTTAGACATTTTGATAAATATGATTATGAGATTTTTGATAGAGAGGATTGTGAGATTTGTGAATTTAAGTGTGTAAATATGTTGTGTATTTATAGGGTAGTTTAGTAGATTTTTTTTATACCTACAAACGGTCATTTTTCTCACTTTTATAACGTTCGGATTTTTTTTTGTTTGAAACGTTACTTTTGCAACGGTAATATTTTCCAAACTCACCTTTAGCATATTAAATGGCCAAAACATTCGATCGGGAGGACGACCAAGTTGTTTAAACGGTGGGGGACGATCGACTGCCCACAGAAGGGCGATCGATGGTGAATCGATCGTGGGAGTCGATCGCCTACCCTTACTGGAGCCAACCCTACTAAGATTCAAGAGTGAGAAAGAACTTTGATTTCTTCTTCAAGTGTGTCTTTTTTTTTTCTTTTTTTTTTCTCCTGAAATGGTGAATTTTATTAATAAATGAATCAGCAAATTACATGAAATTCAAGCAGCCATATATGAACATGCTCATATAGCTGAAACAAACTTTCCAAACTAACAAAACTGTTGGAACAGATTCAGGATAAAGCTGATTCTAAACTCACCATTCTTCTAGACTTAGCAACTGCATGCTAACATCTAGGCAACCATGGAGAAATATCCCTCTTATGATTACATTTCCACTGAACAAACACCCTACCTAGTCTTAACTATAGCCCATACAGAGGAAACCAGAGGCTCTTGTTCAGGCATCATCAAAGAGGTGATCAACACTCCTGTTCCATTGGGTCTCAGATGCAAAATATGCATAGAGTTGCCCAAGGATACATCCCACCTGGACTACATTTCCCATATCTGTATTCCATATCTCTTTACCATGAACAACAGATAAAAGGCATCATATCTCTTCAAGTGTGTCTTGTCTTAGTGGTTTTAGATCGAAAAAAATTCCAATTTCTAAATATCCAAACGATCAACGTACACAGTTGTTAACACAATTAATAGTGAAGATTATATATTTAAAATAAATTCATTGCAAAATTTCGTAACTTTACAACAAATTTCGCTGTAAATATCACAAGGAAAAAAATAGTTGTGGAATATATATGATAAAAGTTCACAACAGATCGGAGGTTATAAGTAGAAAAGTAATCAAAAACACTTTCAAAAATAAAAACTTTCCGGAATGTTGCCACGAGTAAGTCAGTTTGGGGGACCAAAGGCAGTTCTCCGTGAACCGGACACGTAGCTTACCGAATCAGTTGCAACACGGATGGGAATGCATGCTACGAAAGATAGGAAGATAAAGTCTTAAGCATGTTCACTAACATAGGAAACATACAAAGTCTCCTAGACGTGGCATGTGTCATATTATGATATACTTGAAAATTAATGTTTTTCATTAGAGGCGTAGGTTGTTGTACAAAAATTGAATCCCAAACGTTTTTTAAACATTGATACAACATAAGGTGAGTAAGATGTAGCGCATGATCAAATACCGTGTTTACGCCAATACAAGTGTTGTGAGCCAGTTGGTCTCAACTCTCTTGCATCCCTATGCAGGCATTTAAAAATTGTTGGACTGTAATGTCTATTATGCCAAACCCTTTCGTCTATTTTAAAAAGCCTGTAAACATTTGTATATGGGCTGGGTTATAGAAACGGTTATAAACCGTTTTATGGTTATCTAGGTTTAGAACGTTATAACGTTTACTTTTATTGAAACGACATACTTATAACGTTTCATTATGTACTTATAGGATCAAATTTGTAACAAAAAGCAACCCTTCTGTTTTTAAATATATCAGATTCTTAAAAGGGTTCAACCCATTTTCATTGTTTTTTTTTTCTTTTTGATTCTTGTTTGAATGATAGCATGGCTGTTCTTGATCATGTCGATCCTGGAAATCAGAAGATTCAAGACCTGGAAACAAAAATCTACATAATTCTCAATCTTTATCGTTTTTTAAGGAAATGTGTTGGGCGAAAGCTTTATAGAAGCATTTTACCTCGCTCAGGCAGGATTGGGTATTGTTATATATAAAATCAGCTTAAAATGAATTAAAACCAAGTTTATGAATAACAATTCAGATGTCTTATAAGAGGTGGGGAATTTTGAGCTATTCCTCGAATATTATGGTTCTAAAAAGATTGTATACCAGCCATATGTTGGGTTGTATAGTAATAAAAGCTAGCTAATTTTAACCCAAATGTTCTATACCATGTGCAGGTTTTCAAAAGTAGCGGAGATGCCAAATATATCAGAATTGAAGATTCACATCAAGATAAAAACTCAATTTTTATCTCCTGGTGTCAATTACCGGGTTCATCTCATCTTCAGATTTTGTGGTCTCAAACGATCTTTAGCTAATTGAATGTATGTGAACCTTAAGTACAAGATGGGAAACCAAAACATGAGTTCATATATCGCATCTTGGAGAGATGATGACTGGATGATGATTGGATTGTATCAATTCTTGAATAAAAAAGAAGATACAGAATTTGAGGTTTTACTAGAGAGCTTTTCACGAAGCTATTGTGGAAAACGCACCATCTATGTTGAAGGGATTGAATTTCAAGCCATTGAGAAGGTAAGTGCACATGCACGACTTGTTCCAATTCTATATTCCTTTGATATTTCCTGACAGAGGCAGTCACGATAACTTTTTCATGCTCAACATTACATGGTTGTAATTAAGGTGGCGTTATAACTTTCATGTAGGTGAAACATGAAGAAATCGAGAAGTTAGAGGAAATCCATCAAATCTTGCAATCAAGCTTGAAAAGGATAAGGTGCAGGAATCGCAAACTAATTAATTGTGAAACAAAATATTTTAGGGGATCCAAACATAATGACGAAAACCAACATGTCGTATTTTATTTGTAACAAAATTTGTTTATGATATAGAGTTTCTTTTCATTTTGATAACATCTTTTTCTAACTTTTGATGAGCAGTCATGGCTAAGAAAAGCGAACGAACAGACGCATCTTATGCTAAGTGAAGTGAAGATAAAGAAAGATCATATGCTAAGTGAAGTGAGGAGAAAGAAAGACCATGTGCGATTCTGAGTGAACAAAATGATAGATCATGCGTTAAGTGAAATGAGTGTAAAGAAATATCAGATACTAGGTGAAGCGGCCACTAAAATAGATCATTTGGGAGGTGTAGTGAACTAGTGATCACAAGGAAAGATCGCCTGGTAACCAAAGTGAGCAAAAATAAAAATTATTTGATAATGGAAGTGAAAAAACAGAAACATCATCTGCTAGGTAAAGTGAACAAAAAGAAAGATGGCATGGTGACTAAAATGAATAGAATGAAAGATCATCTAATTTACATGAAGAAGGATCTGTATGAAAACTTTAATGAGGAGAATTCTAGTTCCGAAGACTCTGCACAATCCAGGTTTGCTTTTTGAAATAGCGTCATTTAACATTTTAATCCATAAATGTTCTTACACATTCTTCCTTTATACTTGGACCCAAATATATGGAACTCTTTCTTAAAAATTAAATTTCATAATAGAAAATCTTATTATTGTGTATTGACTAGGATACATTAGAAACTAAATGAATTTGATGGCCTAAAATAAATTAATTAGTTAAGTAACCACAAGATATATTGTACATTTGTACCTGCAGATTTGAAGCTGACAATGCAGAAATACTTCAGCAATCAGACAACTATGACTATGAAAGAGGTCCAACTTTATATTCACATTAAGTAATCAATGTCACAACTATTTTTTTGTTTTGTCTTTGGATTTGGTAATAACTTCTTAGAATCATTGGAATACAGTTATCGTCACTAAGCATGGCGAACAGGAAGAAACATCACATGCTTTCAGCAAAGGAGGCTCTAATTTACAACCTTTCAGACGTAAAGGTATCTTATTTGAAACCTGTTGCCGATTCCAGGTTAGTTTGGACTGACTTCAGAACATTATTCGTTTGCTTACGATTAAACTTTTCCTTGAACTTAACATTCCCCATCTATACACGTTAAAATGTGTATTTAACCGTAGCTTTTCTTTATCAGATAGTTTGAATGTTCAAACTATATGTATGTGTTAAAGAAATACTAATGCAATCACATGCATGCAGGTACCAAGAGGTGATTGGGCTTTTATCAAAACAAGTTTTTCGTATCAAGTGTAAGATTGAAAGTAAAATGTTGTCGCCAAATACAGAGTATGAGTGTTATCTTGTGTTCAAGCTTTCAGAAAATTGTCAAGGGTTCCTTTGTCCGGTGATCATACGAGAAGTCCCCTGTTGGAAAAATAAAGAGACTGGAATTGTCTATTTTAGATCTACAAGCCCATGGAATCTACACGATGCTGACTACATTCCAGAAAATAGGGCAGATGGATGGATCGAGGTTATTGTGTGGAAATTTAACTCGAATCATAATCTTAGAGATGATTATATTCATATAAATTTGAAATTCATAGTCTATGAAGGAACAATGTCTGGGCTTATTGTACGTGGACTTGAGTTCCGACCGATGTAATTACATATCAATAAAAACTTCTTGGATTAAATTATTGGTTCACACTATATGTCAGTAGGTATGTCATTGAGTTGTTTCATAGCTGCTCTCAAATTTCCAAACAAAGTTTTTAGAGATATTTATGAAGGGCGCAAATTAGATGATAACACGACAATATTCAATAAGAGTAGTGATTGGCATGCTTAACAATTAGATTACAACACTTGTATTAATCAAAGGCTATCATGAGGAGAAAGAAAATTAAT
This sequence comes from Chrysanthemum makinoi, assembly GCA_910596185.1. Classification (NCBI taxonomy): domain Eukaryota; kingdom Viridiplantae; phylum Streptophyta; class Magnoliopsida; order Asterales; family Asteraceae; genus Chrysanthemum; species Chrysanthemum makinoi. The sequence goes on from OU343217.1 coordinate 133,753,687, forward strand.
CATGCCATTTAGGCATGACAATCATTTTCCATTCAATAAAGAGGACACCCCTTGAAAGAAAAAGACACCCTGATAAAAAAAATGCCTATATATCCACAGTCGAAGAAAATTGTTGAGTGTAGCGCAGTGGCGGAGCTAGAAAATCTAATCACGGGGGGCATTGAGCAATACATGTAGAAAAAATTTCTTTTAGCGTAACTTAAAATCGGTCGGGTCGGGTCGGGTTTGATTAAAAGCATGCCAAAATTTATCCCGATGCACTTATGAGTTAAGACTACACGCTGTTGTATAAACGAAGCCCATTCATACTATCAATCATTACATCTAAGAAAGAAATTTAGGTAGTATTTATATGTCGAACGCTAAATGAAATTTAAAACATACATCAATGTGGCACACATTGTATCAATGCGCTAGCAATTCTGTAAATATATATATCAAAAGTAGTGTGATTATTATATTGAAACCTTAGATTAAAAAGTTGATAAAACTCATACATGAAATCTTGACTCATTTTCTTCATTTATGTTATGCATCGACGTACTAAACACAACATAAGTTTTAAAAGTATTGCTCTGCAATGAGTTAATACTTAATATAATGCTATTTAGACATTACATGAATTTGGTTTACTATCTGATATTAATTTAAAAGTATTTCTCCAAACTCAGTATAAAATTTTAGCTAGTATCATTATGTATATTGTTTAAATAACTAATCAATACCCACTATCTCATCATATTCACATAATCCCATGCAACATTTGACTTTCCCTTTCCCTATTTCTCACTTCCCAATTACTCCGATTTACAAACCAGAAGAAAAGTTTTCAGCAAATATTGAGGGCACTCAGAAATTTGTGGGGAGGGCACTCAATCTCTCCTCTACAAACTTGACTTTTTTTCTTTATGATATTGTGTGTCTAGAATAGCTTTGTTGGGGGCATGTCCCCCCACTACTCATAAGCTCCCTCCGCCCCTGGTGTAGCGGTTGGATTTCTAGTAAGATTAATGAAAGCCAAAAATTACTGTTAATACAGGTGATGGAGTAGCATACAACCAGTGTGGCGCAACCAGAAAATTTGATCCCGGAGGGCATCGAGGAACAAAGGATTTTAGTGCAACTTAAACTAAGTTGGGCGGGGTTTGATTAAAGGCGACAAAAGCACTTTGCTTCGATAATTGAAGGCCATAAAAGTACTATACTTCTATGCAATTAACACTTATTACTCTATTATACATTAAGCGTGTGGATGACGTTATTTTAGGCGTAAAAACAATGAAACAACATCATTTTTTGCACTGGCATGTCGTTTTTTTGTTTTGCGAATATCGTTTATGGTTATGAGCTAATTGGGCTATAATAGCGAGCTTTCTTTCCCCCTTTTTCATGTGACCGCTCCTTTTATTGTTACTCATTATATGTCTTTCTTTCACTTACCTTTATACGCATTAATCTTTCTCTCACCTAACTACATGCATATGCATACTGTTGTTTGCTGTTACTAAAGGATTGATTTATAGGTTATTACAATGGGTCTAGAATATTATGCGATGATTTTGGGTGATTTTCATAATAGGGTTTCGTCATTTATGGGTTATTGTAATGGGTCAAGAATATTTTGCGGCGATCTTGGGTGATTTTTAGAATAAGGGTTTCGTCATTTGCGCGCCTAATGTATAAATTGGTAACTTCTTACCAAAAAAAATCTTTTGGGATTTTTGAAGCTGTTGTGCCAGGAGAAAAATTGTGGTTAATTAATTTGTGGTTTTTGAGTGGGTTTTTTTTTATATATATATGATGTAACTTTTTTTTTTTTTTTTGGTTACATTAACTATTTAGCTCTGCTTATCTGAGAGCTTGTTTATTTTGTATCTAGGGCATGCAAATTGGAAGTGATTTCAGACATTGATGAAATTGGGAAATAGTGTTTGGATATATATACCCTTACAGAGTGAAAATATGTAAAAGTAATATGAAGGTATAAATGTCCAAACACTCTAATTTAGAGTGTCCTAATCAATTTGAAGAGTGTGCAAATCATCTCCCAAATCAAATAGATGAGGATGGAAGGTTTTTTTATGATGCCTGTAAAAGGTTTTGTATAATGGCATATATAGGCTCAGAATTGTAGAATAGTATCTTCATGCTAACTATACAAAAATTTCCTTACACTGATCATTGAGGATCCTTATATCGATTTCTCTCATCCTTCTAAATGTGTGACTGTATACAATGGCTTGGATGAGTTATTGATATGGATTAGGTGTCTTTTTGATACAAATGTCAAACCATTTGCTTACTTTTTAGGTAATTTATTAGAGCTAGGTGGATAATACTTAAAATATAATAGGCGGTGATGATATAGTTTGAATGTGCCTGAATGGATTCAGATAAAATTGAGATTATTTGATGCATCATTGCGAGACAAGTGTGATAGATTTGCATGGAAACGTTTCATCACGAACAAGCTTTGGGAAAAGGTTTAGGATTTGGATTTGGTTTGTAGACGGGTATAGAATTTGGATTTTGATTAGGATTTGAGTTTGGTTTAGGATTTGGATTTGGGTTTGATGTATGAGTGAGAAAATAATATTTAAAGATATATTATAGATTAAAATATGAATTAAAATTAATATATAACATAAAAGAAAAAAAAATGCAGTGGTGGAAAATATGAGATTTCCACCATATATATATATCCATGTTAGGAAAGTCATGTATATTGGCTGAAATTCTATATGGCAAAATATTTGGATGTAAACCCAATTCCTGAGCCCACACATATGCACCAAACAATAAATTATGACCATCATGCCCAAATCCAAACACCACGCCCCAACCAACTTCTAAAGTTTACTTCGTGACGAATTTCCCCGCTTTTTTTTTTTTTGTTCTTACTTTTAATATCTATCGCTGTTTCCATCGAGTTCGAGTCCAACATCTAAGAACAATTAAATATACATATTATGAGTTTATGACACTGATAAATGATAACTAACAAGTAACATCTAGTTAATCTGCTAAAAATCTTAAAGACTTGACTTTAACAAAAAGTAACTTTGTAAAATTCTTAAACTATGAATCGATTAATTTTATAAATTTTAATATTAAAAAAATAATAAAAATCAAGCAAGAAAGAGTTGTACCTTAAGTATAAAAATGCCAAAGCCGAAAGGAAAAATGAGAAATTATAGTTATCATGAAGATGTGTGTGCTTTGATTATTTGCAATTGAAACACATTGTTTTTTTGGAATTGAAAGATCAGTGTGTTTGTATATGTGAACACCGAACCCTATAGATATTGGATGAGAATTGGGTTAATTGCTTAAGTTTAAGACGGACCTTTCAATTGAAAAGAGATCGCAGCAGACAAAGTTTACATACGAAATTAGAAAGGAAAAAAAAATCAAACTCGGGTCACTAGGGTTGATCCGGACCCGAATAAGAAACTTGAACCCGACTTTATTTATATCTCAGGTTATTCGGGTTGACGGGATTAACCGGAATATAATTTTGAACCTCGATTAACCGGACCTGAATAGTCTGGTTCAGACCGGGTCGACTTTTATGACACCATGCTCTGAAAACCGTTAACACGTCTGTTATAATTTCCACAACGTCACCAATTCTTCCGACACAGTGTGAACGTCCACATGCTCTATTCCCAAAATCTAACGTCAGAATCTTAGTCAAGAAATTCGTGTTTTCGTGGAAAATATTTTACAAATAAGACAAAACATATACGAACAATAGAACAACATCATTTCCTTTTCTAAACTAAATTCCACAAACCGTGTTTTTTGTCTTTGAAAAGTCAGAAAGCAAGCCATTTAGTTCTAACGATAAAACCAACAAAAAGATCGAAATAACTACAATATATAAAATTTATCTATTTAATGTTAAGTTGCATATGATTGAATAGCTATTAATTACAATGTTTTGTAGAGATTATTTATGCTTACTGTAAGTTTTTTTTTTCTTTTTTTCTCCTTTTTTTCGTCCATTTTTTAAATTTTTGTACAGAAGGTTACATATTACTAAAATATTTGTTGGTTTGTATTACAAACGTATTGAAAATATGAAGCGATTGTGCGAGTCAAAATTAAAAGTATTGAAAAAACAGATGCGACGCGCGTATATTATCACTATCAAGTCTAATCATTTTGAATACGAATTGAACGATTATGATGTAGCAAAATAAGTGTGTACGTGTACGACCATAGTAAGCTTTTATTTCATTCTTACATGACATGCAATAGTCCAAAATCTTATCTTGGTTATAAGCCAGAGAATCACTGATCGAGTCCCAGGTGCTAGACCATCAAAGTTGGCCAGTTGGGCCACCGTTGAGTTTTCCCTCATCATATAACTATACTGCACAAACACATTACAGTTCCAGCTAGTAATACAGCCCATAACTCATATCATTGTTACGAAAAGGAAAGTATTTAAAATTTGCCACATATACTTGTTATAAGATAGAGAACCAAGGAACGTTATTAGTAATTAAGTTGAACATGCATTGGTAGATATTTTATGGTGATTTTCTGATGTACAAACTGGTGGTAGATATGCAAATTCAGGTATAAACATTCGTTTACGTACTCACGTGTTTAACCTGTGCCCTCGTAGGATCACACACTTCTAGTTGTTTCGAGTGTTTTAACTCCCACAAACCAACACAAACTACATACAAAGTAAGTCAAGCGTGCATAATGTATATTCAGGCTTCGTTTGTTTTCACCAATAAGATCTAAATAGACCACTCGTATCTTTGTATCTTAATCGGTAATACATATAGAGTATCAGATTTGTTTGATTATTTTATAGGAGATCATTACACATATTTTTGATTAATGTCACAAATGCATTACTATTGCATGCGTACAAATGTAATGTACATTGACATGATGATTCATCAAAATGTGAAATATTAATATCAATTCTCTTATTTTATGTGTTTAGATCGTGTTTCCTCTAAAATGCTCCTATTTAACTAGACTTTAAAATTCGCTTATTACTATTGCCATTCTTTTTTTATTTCTTCCCCACGCACCATTCCTCTTGTTTATGATTTTATTATTCTTTTTTATTTTGTCACACACATATAGAAGTGACAAAGAGTTATAAATAACTTAACGAGGAAATTTCGATAAACATGTATATATATATGTGTTACGAAAATAAACTTTTGAAATTTGTGTTACGAAAATTTACTATACACGCAAATAAATTTTGCAAACCATGATCATTTGCACGCTAACTTATGATTATTACACGTGTATTTTTATCAAATTAAAATAGAATTATAAGATGACACGTGGCATTATGCGCAAAAATGTTTGCTCTCCAACCTCTTTTGCACGCCAAGTTTAATTAAAAGAATTAAAAGTAACGGTTATTAAAGTGACATGTGTCTTTTACGTGCAAATAAGTTTACACTCCATGTTATTTGTGCTCCTATTTTATTTAAAAGTAGTGCCCGTTAGTTGGACAGGTGGTCTATACGTGCAAATCTTTTTTTATTAAACATTGATGTTCACAAAGTGGAAAGGCAGTAATGAATTAAGTTGTACGTGCAAAATGGAAGGAGATCAAACATTTTTTGCAAGCCTAGTGTTTTTTCCTTTCTTTTTTTTTAATATTTATCTGACCAATTAAAATGTGACACGTAGCACATGATGTGCAAAAAAAGTTGGAGTGCAAATGCTTTTGCACACTTGTTAGAGAACGGTAATGGGTGAAATAAGTGCCACTTATGGTTGATTTGATTTGTGAAGCTAGAGATTGGTAATTGACTTTAATTTTGGGCAATTTCAAATTTCCCTAACAAAGTAATGGAAATTTCATATTTACTCAAATGATACTTTAAAGATGTACAAAATGCATTCAATTATTTTATTTTGAGTATATATAAAATTAATGTTGAAAAGAATAGGAGATATGAAATTCTCTCTTAATTTAATACTCAAAATTACAATTTAGAAATTGTAGCAAAAAATTACAATTTACAAATTGTAGCATATGATGTCTATTTTCCGTTTCTACATGTTTGATAAGTCAAGCTTATAGTCTTGTTACATAAATTTAAAAAAAAATAAATAAATAAATAAACACATCATATGAACTCATAAGTTTTTGAAAAACATAGTTAACATTACTAATGAGTGAAATACACAACTGCACAAATTTATCCAACGTATTTTCATTTGACATGTCTTGCAATATTAATTATTGTTTAACAGTTATACTAGAATATGGTGTTTTTGTATATAATTTATCATACGTGTACTCAAATTTTTTTGACAGAAGGACGTGAACAAAAAAACACTTGTTTATTCAGTAAAAGAAGATTCAATAACTAGTCCAAGAAAAAAAAATGAAAATAATAATAATAATAATTAATAATAATAATAATAATAATAATAATAATAATAATAATAATAATAATAATAAATACATTAAAATGCTGTGCAAAATACCACTTGAGATTCAATACCATGTATCTAAATGGCTCGCAAAAGCCTCGTAAAAGCGTGAGGCTTGATCATACGATACCATCACGCCGCTTTATGTCACGTTTTTTGTAAATTCGATATATATGAAATATGATATAAATATATTAGTATTTTTAGATTTTGTGTCGCTTTATAAGCGTAAAAATTTCGCCTTAACCACAAAAACGTAAAATTTGATCATGCCATCACACAACACTTCATACTATTTATAACCTTCTTCAATACACATATTCGGATGTTATGACCTTATTTTTCAAATAGTCTTGATGACTCTGCTTTGCTTTCAGACTTCAGACAATATTCGCTTTAATATTCAGAGATTCAGACTTAAACTAAAGTAAAAGAGACCAAATTTTATGGTTGGGTCTATTGACTCCATTCATTTTGTTTGAACGAATGAAATGATTTGGTTTGCGTGTTGTATTTTTTTTTATATTTGTAAGGTATGTTTTAGTTATGAGTGTGGTCTCTTTACAACAATGTTCGGTTTTGGTTCGGTCTAGAAGAAAGAAAGTTGAGATGATGTTGACGTGACAGTGTTGAGTTTGGTCTTATTACTATAGCATTAAACATTCATAAGTTTTTTGTTGTTTTTAAGAGGTTGGTTAGTACTGGTTCAAAGAAGGGACTCAATCCCTCCTATTTCGTTTCAGAATTTTCTTACAAATGACCTTTCAGGCTTTGACCCTACACTACAAAAACATACCCCAATATACATTTTCATTTATTAAACACTCGATCGTGAAAGCGATCACTTCCCTCCTAAAACCATGAGGCGATCAAGTCCCAACAGTAGCAAGATTGATGGGTGATCGATCGAACAAGTCGACCGTCAATCATTATTGGGGCCAGCCTTATTGATACCTTTGAAAGTGCAAAGTAATACTCCTTTAAAAATAAGTTTTTTATTTTTACTTTTTTTATTTATTTTAAATTATTATTTTTTTATTTAACTTTTGTATTTTTATAAATTTGTTATTTTATGGTTGGCGGTGTTTGGTTTTTGATGTTCCGGATATTAGATTTATTTATTTTAATATCTTGCCAATAAGACTTTTGTAGTTTTGTGTAGGGGTGGTAATTTGAGTCGTGTTTGGGTTGACGGGTTTAAATATTTCGATCAGGGGCGGAGCCAGAAATATTTTTTCGAGAGGCACACTTTGATAATTTTAGAAACTAGACTATAAATTGGCGTTTGGAGGAGCAAAATTGCAAAAAAAAAATCAGATATTTTAGAAAATTTACACTACAATTTTTTTGGCAAAAGAGACACATGACCCTTGTGACCTCCCTTAAATCCGCCCATGATCTCAACCCAAATCTAAAGTTTTTGTTAATCTTGTCGTGAAGTTCAACCCTAGCCCATATATAATTTGAATTTAATAGAACATATCACATATAATAAGGCTTAGCTTAGAAACTTTTTAAACATCATGATATATATTTTGGCACTAGTATATAGTACGCATTTTTTTGAACGAAGCATTATATATATCATTATAAAAATATTTTAAAAATCAATTAATATTATAAGATAAAGACACAAAATAGTTATGTGTTATTATAACAGAGTTAATCCTGTAGAAAGTACTAACAAAATAAAAAGCGTAAATAGTAATTGTGACCATCCAATCTTAATTAAATACAATCTACGTCCAGGATTTAAACAAAACCCATATATCTCTTTCTTCACATTAACCAGGGTCAATTTGGTAATTAATCCGTTTTTTAACTTCACTCTCACAATTTAAGCGCACATAAAATTTAGCGACAAACTTTAGAAAAACGATTTCATCATAATTTCTATTTAATCCTCTTTAATTTGGTATGAATTTTGTTTAAAATTTGAAACTTTTTTATATATCAAATGGGTGTTAATTTTTTAATTTTTTACATATACCGACCCTTAATTTTTATCGCCTTGTTTTAATCGTGAAAAACTTAAAATATGAAAGTTGTTGTCTTTGTTCACTCTTTACCTCATAATTTGAATCACTCACATCCGATATGCTATGAGTTAGATTTCTCACACGCGTTAAAGATGATGTTTTAGTATATGCTTGTTGCACAAAGTGTTTGATGAAATGTGCTTAGTTTAGCGTTTAAATTCGTTGCGCTAATGCTTATATCGTATTATTAATCATTTTATTAATTTAAGAATCAAAAAGCGATGTTTTTAATCATTTTTTTAATAAAGAAATATATGTTTTGTTCATCAGTTAGTATTGTTCATCAATCAGTCTTTGTTCATCGATATTCTTGTTCAAGACTGATGAGGTGGTGAACAATATTAACTCATGAACGGTATTAAACGATGAACAAAAACTAACTGATGAACAATATATAGATTGGTGTTGTCTTGTTCATCAGTTAATGTTGTTCATCAGTTCATCAATAAGACATCAACAAGACTGATGAACAATATATAGATTGTCGTTGTCTTGTTCATCAGTTCATTAACAAGACTGATGAACAAGACTAACTGATGAATACTTATGAACATTTAGATTAATTTTGTTCATTAGTTAGTCTTGTTCATCAGTTCATCAGTCTTCATGAACTGGTGAACAAGACAACACCAATCTATATATTGTTTAGCAGTTCATCAAACTTGTTGATGAACTGATGAACAAGAGAACACCAATCTATATATTGTTCATCAGTTAGTCTTTGTTCATCAGTTAATACCGTTCATGAGTTAATATTGTTCATCACATCGTCAGTCTTGAACAAGATTATTGATGAACAAATACTGACTGATGAACAATACTAACTGATGAACAAAGACTAAGTGATGAACAAAACATATATTTCTTTATTAAAAAAAGGATTAAAAACATCGCTTTTTGATTCTTAAATTAATAAAATGATTAATAATGCGTTGTGGTACAAAAATTTGAGCATTTGACGCAATTTAAACGCTAAAAATCTAAGCTAAACATTTCATCAAACACCTTTTGTGCAACAAATATAAGTAAAACGTCATCTTTAACGGGTGATATCTTACTCATATGACATTGGATTTGAGTGATTCAAAACCCCGTGTAAAGAGTGAACCAAAATCTATAACTTTCATGTTTTAGGTTTTTCACGAATCAACATTCATGAGGGTAAAAAATATGGCAAAAAATGCCCAAAAAATCAAGAAAACTAACACCCATTTGATATGTAAAAAAAACTTTCGAAATTTTTAACAAAATTTATACAAAATTAAAGAGGATAGAATTTTAGAAATTATGGTGAAATCGGTTTATTCTAAAAGTTTGTCGTTTAAGAGATATGTGCGTTTAAAGTTTGAGGTGGAAAAGGGAAAAACGGGTCAAATTACTACTCTACCCCTTTGACCGAAATTAATTAAAAAAATAAGGTAGTTGACTAGATCTCATCCAACGGCGGAAATTACTTTTTAAACTTTGCAAATTAATGTGACTTTGCAATGGATCCGGTACCTATTATAATAAAACTAAACACATAACTTTTAATATTTAATTAGAATCGTGTTAAGGAAGTCAACCCAAACTTAACGTATTTATAAAACAGGTCAATCCTGTCGATCTTTTTTCAACTCGAACTTGTTCAACCTCAAACTTAGCCCATTAATTTTCGTGTTGGTTTCGAGTCTTGTTTCGTTTTGTGTCAGGATTGCCACTCCTAGTTTTGTGGGTCCTGGATTCATTAACTTCGTAATTTATATTATATCGACTATAAAAGATTTGAATCAATTGATTGGTATTCAGTAGCTGGGAAGAGATTCAATGAAAATAATAAGAAGAGATCCGGTAGAGATCAGAATTGATTGGTATTCAATGGTTATATGATAATTTGGCTCATTCATGAAAACTTAAGGTACTTGGATTTGATCTTTATGATTATTTAATAAAACTTAATTGTCTATTTATAGTGATGAGTCATTCTAACTCGTGCGATGCACATGGGCTCTATCTAAATGCTCATAGCGTATTTTTCAAAGACTAATTTTCGTCATGTTTGAAACTCACACTTTTTTTTTTATTATGGACGGATTTCGTTGGTCAATAAGTTTTGACGTTGTTACCACAACGTTTGTTAGCATGGCATGAAAATTGTTGGTTGCATTATTTCGTCACTTTTAATTGAGGTCGAGTTAAAAACTCAAAATGATATTCAGGTTTTATAGTCTTCAAGACCAAGGGATGGCTTGCAAGTTTGTCGTGATAGTATTTAATCCCGTATGTTGCACACATTGGGCCATCCGATTGTTCCTAAGCTTAATTTATGGCACTAATTTTGGTTATGTTTGAAGGTAAGCATTTTTGTTGGTATTGTATTCACTACTTATGGTTGGTTATACGAAAATGTTAAAATTGGGATATTGAGTAAAAGCGTCGGTCACATGTTATATAGACAATATGTTTGTGATAATATTAAGTGTATTCGAACGTTCTCCAATAGACTCATAATGGCGGCACCTATGCAAGAGTAAAAACCATTACACCTAACCACATGAATGTTCACAACAACTAAAAGAAAAGTATAAACAAATAAGAATTGTGAGTAAAAAACTAAACATAGGTTGGTTATTGTAACACCCCTAATTTCGTGATACGCAACGGAATTCAAACTGGGTGTTACTTCATGGCACAACAATTATAACAATAGAAAACGAGCTATAATGGAGTCGTTTTAAAACATTTATCATTCGAATTATATAAATATCAGAGGTTACAAAAATTAGGTCCCAGTAGTTTCATAGTTTACAAATTACATTAAATGACTTTTCGAATGATAATAAAATTTATAGCCTTTTTGATTATCCATGCTCCTCCGTGCCAGCCTCGTTCATTATGGACCTGAGATAAACATGCTTAAATCGTCAACACAAAGGTTGAGTGAATTCATAGATTTTAGTTTCATTGTTGAACACAATATATTCGTAGTGTGAGCTATAGACTCACACTGATAGTTTGAAAACAAAACAGTTATTATTTCACTAAGCTAATGCAACCAAAGCGTTAACGTGTACCAACTAAATTGGAGTGTTTGTCTCCCCAGTAGGTAATTTGTCGTTATACCTATTGTTCTCAATATAGTGTGTTTGTTTGAACGTATTTGGTCAACACAAACGGGATTCGTCAATCCCAATAGACCTATTCACAATATTCGCGCATAGTGATTAACTGGTTCATGATATGGGGTATTATGTTTGGCAATGATGGTTACTTAGTGACAATAAAACAATCAGATAAGTATACAGTTCAAATGTTTATGTGTTCATGTTAAAAATAGCATGTATCTCCCTCAAGGGTTTGTAAACCAATTAAGTAATAGAAAGTGGGGCTATGAACTCACCGTGAGTTTGATGATGTTTAGTACTTAACGAATATGATGGATAAACCAAGAAAACTCTACTCGCAACCTAGAGTATGATGAAATGTCTTAGGTTTGTTGAAATGATGATGTGAAAGTATCAACAAGTCTATATACGTCTTTATATTGATCATGATGTAGCACTTGATAACTCGTATGTGTTGTTTATAGAAGTGGTTTAGTTTGTGAAAATGTGTTTAGTTTATATATATATAACGTACTACCATTTGGGCCATCATAATCCAGAGGTCATGTAGTAAACGTTTTGGCCATCATAATCCAACAACTCGTCAGTACGTTCACCCCGGAGAGGCCCCTCACATGAAGTTCCCTACTATTGTAGTACTTTAGTATGTAAAACATATGTTTTGTTTTTATATTATAAGTGTCAAAATAGTTATACGGTTTGTAAATTAGGTTTAGTTGTTTTCCATAATTCGGTTCTTGCCGTTTTCAAAGTAAAATGAAAGTTATGAAATCCTTAGGTTGTTTGGTTATTATAAAATACAATGGTGGTTTATAAGGTCTCGTCATTTCATAAATATGATCATTTCATAATGTAAGTATATAAAGTTATGTCATTTGGTTTGTGTTGGTGTTGATTTGCCAAGATTAAGACCTTAGTTAACGGTCGTGGGTAAATAAGCCTTGAGGCTTTAGCCATGGCCTTGTCGTGGCTTTGGTCTTGGCTATCATGGTCTTAAGACTCCGCCTTGGCCTTAGCCGTGGATGTGGTCTCGGCTTAAGGCCATTAGGCCTCTTGGTTTGCCTTTAGTTGTGACAAAAGTATAGTCGTGAGACAATATATATAGGGCAGTTTTAGTTTTTGAAGGATAATGGTCTGTTTTAAGCGTTTTTAGGGCCCGAGCTTTTTCATGAGTAAAGGAAACGTCTTTCCGGACAAATTTCATGTTTTAACTTTTTGATGAAATGGACCAGAAGGCCTTGAAAAAAGCAGCGGTGACACTCTTAACGTGATTCAATTTGGCGCTTTAGCGCTTTGGTTTTGCTAACTTCTTTTGGCCGTATCTTTTAACTCGTGTACTCGTTTTGGGTGATTCAAATTACTATGTTTTCTATGTAAAGTCATTTTTAACAGTAGGTAAGTGTCTAATATCATGATTATACTATTTTGGTCGTATTTCACAACATATGTCACTAGTTTTCTTCTTTACCTATTTTATGTTATCATATAGTTCTCATAACTTGTTTTAAATATTTTTTTACATCATGATCATAACAAAAAGACCATATATAGCATAAATGTAGTATGAGAAACATGATAATGATGTTGAGCAAGAGAGTGTGTTAGGGTTTCTTACAACTTTTGGCTTTCTAAAGAAAGGAAGTTAAGAACAAGGATTAGGGCTTTGATTGAACTAGGATCTCTAGCTTTCAACTTCTTCAAGCTCTTGACACCAAATTGTGACTACTTGAGAAGGCAATTGAAGTCTCTACTAGAACATTTCTTGTGGATGGAAGATCACCAAAGGATGGAAGAACAAGGACTTTGGATCAATCAAAGCTTAACAAGAGCTTTGGAATTGATATGGAGCTTGTTCTTTTGAATAATTCTTGAAGGAAACTAGCAAAATTAAGTGTGTTTTGTACGTGGTAATGGTATGAACGACCAAGAGGGAGGGGAGGGGGTATTTTTATGAGTTTTAGTTAGTCAAAGGAGGTGCCAAGGGTGATGATTCATCATACTTACTAGCTAAGTCTTGATATGTGTCATAAGATGAAGAAAACTTAAGTCTTAAGGTTCAAATGTGAAAGCAATCCATTCAAGATCAATCCTAACGATGCCATGTGCCCTAATTAGTCACCAAAAATGCAACATATGGTTATTTTGAGGAGGTTAAGAGTTTCAAATAATTATCTTGCTTTTACGGAGTATTTTTTGTCTCGTTAATCGCTAACAGAAAGTCGTAAAGTCATAAAACTTAAAACCGGGTATCCCAAAAATATGAAACATGTAGAAATGATTAAAATCATCATTATACTCCATAATAAAATATAAAATGAGTGGTAAATTCCATCAGGTTGCTTAAACGCTGTTAAAACTGGAAACATAGGTTTAAAACGCGTAATTCGCGTAAAACGCAGAACTGGAAAACGTAAAATTCCAAAACTTGTGGAACTATCGTATGATGTGAGAAATACATATTTCTATGGTTTATAAGGTTAACTGGACATATCGAGATGCCTGAATGACGTTTAAACCTAAGAGAAATTCTCAAACACGATTTTGTGAAATTGGTTCTGGGTGGATTCAACGTACATCGCCAGGACGATTCGTCGAGTATCAATTATCTTGTCATGATAGTAAAAAAAAACTTTCGGGATGAATAGTAAAAATTAATATTAAAAGTAATAGTAAAAAGAGAATAGTAAAAATTCGAGAATGGATAGAAATCCTGAAAATGTGAATTGTTACAGTTATAATCACTCTTATCATATCTATCAAAATGAAGATATACACAATATCTTAGATGCATAAAAATATCCCGTCGGCTATTAAGCTCAAGTATACATGTTCCTAAGCTTTAATATATCAACTACTAAAATGTTATCCTATAAAGTGTTTAAGTGTGAAACCATCCACATGAATCACAACATAAAAGAAGGAAAATGATTGTACCGATTTCTTTAAATGTTTAAAACATTAGCATAAGCAAATTAAGGTTTCACGTCAACGAATGGCCCAGTCCTAATAAAAATAATCCGATCCAGTAACCAAACGATAATAAACAGTTATGTGATATAACCCTTTGACCTAACCCTACACACACATATTGATAACTCCGCCCCACACACACCTTCTCTCACCGAATTTTTCTTATCTCAGACTCATCTCCTTCATCAAACAATCTACATCATCATCTATCATAATAACCGAGTACAACAACAATCTCCCGCATCATTTCTTGTTGAATCGAAACAAAATCACAGATTTGGTATATTTTAAGCATAGCTTCAAGGTCTCTAAATGAGGTCTCGGGTAGGTGTCTTATTTTTTGTGTTTCAATTAAATGAAATAAAGAAGGAACATAACATAATTTTTATGATTTTCTCCTTACTTTTTTGGATACTTTTAGAAGACATGCTTCTAAAAGACCTGTGATGATTGATTTGTTCAACTAAAAAATATCCTCAAAATATTAGAAGCAAATTTGAACTTTTTCTGAGATCTTTTATGTTTTTCGTCTCTTGTTTGTTCGATGTAGGTAGTGTGTTTTGGGTGTGGACTGTGATTGTTGGTCTTGATGTTGTTCTTCTTATTTTCGTTTCATATTTCTGGTTTGGACTAATGATGTTAAAACACCGAAGTCAACTTGTGAATCATCAAAGATTTGAAAGCAAGTTTAAATTTGAGATCATTTTGTTTCCTGTATTCGAGTCTTGCTTGTTTCTTTTGGTTGATGGTTGATGTGTTGTTGTGGCGGCCAAATATAATGCCGACATCGGTGTGGTTGGGTGGTGTGGCGTGGTAACCCAAATGAAAGTGGTGTATTTGCATTATTTTTTGGTTGTTATTTATAGACTCCCAATATGATGAAGAAATTGCCCAATATTAAATGCAATTATGAAGCGATCCCATTAACGTTGGAGACCTTTGATAACCTGTAAACGGCAAAACCTTTCTATTTTCGTGGCATTCATTCTTACATTAAAGTCGGAAACTGTTGAGGCCTGCATATATTACTTTCAATTCGTGCCACATTTATCAATGCGCCTTCACATTTATTATAGGGACTGAATCTTTTAGTATATATGATTATAGTGTAGGTAAAAGATCAAATAAAAAGACAAATATTTGTAGGTAATGTAAAAAGACTTGAAAAATTAAAATTTTCACGAAAAATTCTGTATTTTTTTCCCCCAAAATAGAGGTTATTAGTACATAGAATAATTGTGAAGAAAGTTTCTAATTTTGATGTTTTATAAGTTTATTTTAATGCACAAGAAAAGAAATTTTAATGCAGAACCTTTTTATTTTTTTATATGTTACAGAGAATGAATTTTTGATGCATATGCCAGAAAAAAACCGGATGTAAAAACGAATTTTTAATGCACAAAATGTCAATTTACAAAATTTCAATGCACAAAAGTATTTTTCACAATTTTTTTTTTATCAAACTATACACTTTTAAAAATATTTCATTCATAACTTTTTTATTCACCAACTTCCTTTATTTTGCGAATCTTTTGATAACGTTTTAAGCATTTTTTATGTTTTAGAATTTGCTGTATGCTTCTCACGAATATTTATCTTTTTATTTTAACTTTACGATATATACATTATTATTTAAAATATTTAAGATTCATTACCGTTAAACTATACTATGTTTAAAATAAAACTCTATATTTTCTAAGCCAAATGTTGTCATTGTTAGGAATTAGAAAATTTCATAGTGAAGTAGCGGTCACCCCAAATATAATCTAGCATATGTTAGCTCGTAGAAATATCGTTATTTACTGTTTTATTAGTTAGTTATTTAGTTTAGAGTAACACCGTGGAGGAAGAACGGGTCTTTACCCATGTATGCACGATCCACAGTCCAAGGAGGACGTTTAGTTTGTAACTATAAATACCCTCTACCTCCTATGGTAGAGGGTTGGACCTTTCATTCATCTTAATCTAACCTTCTAAGTTTTATTTCACTTTCTCTTTCTAGAAAGGTTCCCACTTTCTCTCTCTAAACTCTACATAATTCGAACCATATATTGTTATGTGATGTGTTTGTGAAATCCAATATGTTACAATTGGTATCAAGAGCCAAGGTTAGATCATCTCTTAGATATCTTTGGATTTCTAGTGGTTTTTAGGTGGTTTTTGAGTTTGAGAAAGTTTAGTTGGTTTTGCATCATTTGGTTGATTTCTTGTGTTAAAGTTTGGATTTTGATTGCACTTTTGTGTTTAGGATCATCATAAGTGTTTAGGTTGTGATTTGGAAGGCTTGAATCATCGTGGTTGGGTTGTTTTGGATTGAAAAGTGTGTTTTGGAAGTTTTTCAAGTTAGCGACTTGGCTCACGGTATAACTTTCTTGCTAGCGATTTGCTTCAAAAAAAAAATCAGCGAGTTGCAGTGTTGTTTGGTGGCGATTTGGTCCTAGCGACTTGCTTCACAATTTTGTAGCGAGTTACAGTTTTGGAGCTAGCGACTTAGACCTAGCGATTAACAGTACAAGTAGTGGACTCTCCACTACGGTAGCGACTTGGTGGTAGCGACTTGGTCTCAGAGCGAAGTTGTTCTTTAGCGGTTTGAAGTTTTAGCGACTTGAGTAGCGAATTGCTGCCAAAATTTTGCTAGCGACTTGAGGGTTAGCGAGTTACTACTTAGCGACTTGCATTTGTCTAGCGACTTGGGACTTTAGCGACTTGGGGGTGTAGCGAATTAGGTGTTAGCGACTTGGTGCATTATCTTAGCGACTTGGGTCCTTGCGACTTGGTCTTAGCTGACTTGGTTCAAGAATTCTTAGCGACTTGTTGACTTTTCCCGACAAAACTTCAAACGGCTATGACTTTTGATCCAGTAACTCGCAGCTTCTACCCATCAAACGACCGTGAGAACGAGGAGAATGTCACGCCGAATTAACTAAAGTTTATTCGGGTAAACCTTCGAGGGCTAAATCCGCTCGAACGAAGTTATTGAGGTTTTATGTTTTTAGACCTAAATTTCTCGGAAAATCGTGCATAAACCAATCCAAATCTCAACCAAACAACATCTCTGCTAATCCTACAAACAATTATATGTCCTAACACACAATTGTCTATCATTTTGACAACCCATCACTATCTTAACCGTTCCATTGGTCATTGCTTAATGGTTTGGTCTTGATTTTTGTAAAATCCCGCGAAAGATTCTATTTCTCGGTTTAAATCATAGACTTGTAAAATCCCGTGGATTCATCAACATCATGTCCTACACTCCTGATTCAGTGATTTCAGAAGTACTCAAACTGTATGATGCTGTAGACAACCATGAGAATATTAGCTATACTGAACGGTTACTGTAACACCCCCAAATTTGGTTTAGCGGAAGCATACGTGTTATTTGGGAGCGTTACGAAATTTGTAAATCAAAACACAAGTAATACAGAACGGAATACATACTCCGTTTAATTTCATAAAATCTTTTGAAACAATATCTTACAACATTATTTAGATAAATGGGCATATCCCATAATTTTTGTGGTCCCAATATAAAAACATCTTTTTTTTATTTGTAAAAGACTTTTCTTTAGAAATTTCTACGACCATCTATCCGCCTCTTGCCTTGCATCCATGTTCACAACTAAGCACCTGAGAAAATATGCTAAAAGGTCAGCTATAAGCTGGTGAGTTCATAGGTTTAAGTTAAAACAGTAAGTTTGGACCATATGTCAAGCCATATAATCATTATAAAGAATATAATGATATAGGGATGAAAGTCTATTACGTTAGCTCTAAGTTCATGCAACCGATACTATGACAGTTTCTGTATGCTAAAAGATGTCATACAATATAGGGGCCCATAGCAAGTGTTTTGTCCCTCAACACTTGAATTCCGACATGGTATACGTTTCGCCTTGGCCTAAGCATGGCCAACCGAACGGAGGAGTCACCCTCAATAGATCTATTTATAACATTCGCGTTTCCCAAAGGGGAACTGACGGTTCATGAGAAAGGGCATTCTCTAGGGACATAAGGGCTTAGGCTAAACCACGTAATAGTAATCATGTAATAGTTTTGGTCCATAAAATGTTTTGCATATTTCTCACCCCAACATGTATAAAACAGTTTATTAAGTAAAAGTGGGGCTATGAAACTCACCTTAGCAGATATGCAATCCAAAAGTGGGATTTAGTGATTGTTGTGAAGTGGCACCGACACGCGACCTAGATAAGGAGGGCAATGTTTTAGTTCATTGTTTTAAGTATCACTTACTTAAAATAGTTCAATTGTTTTTATAATTGTATTAAAACTAAACTTTAGTTTGTAAAATTGATTAAAATGGTTCTCTAGTAAGTATCTGAAAGCATATACTAACAATATTAAAATTCAAAGTTTGGTTTGAAAATATTTACGTCTTTCTTTTAGTAAGTATATAATGTGTATATACTTATTTAAGTTGACACATGATAGTAGTGTCAAAATCTATGTTGGTTTATTTATTTTCTAATTGTCTTTAGAAAATATTTGAGTTAAATTTGGAGACTTTCAAAGTTAATAAGTAATAAAATGATGTAGTGATCTTCATTTGTTTAGCAAGAAACGGGTTCTTAATATTTATAAACTCGACTAGTGAATTACTTGATATAGATGTGTTTACTTGAATACATTTGACGTTACACCTTGATGTACAAATCATTAAGTAGATCATGTTGGTACAAAACTGTATTAACACTTTTACATTCGTTTACTTGTCGATAAATATATGTTTATATCTAAGTTATAAGATTTTGAATATGCGGGAATGAACTTAGTTTTATAATTGATTTTCGATTTATGTTTCGAGATAGGTCTCATTGATCTGTTGTATCACTTAAACGAACACTCCCATTCACGCGTGGGCGTGGCCCAAAGGCATGAGTATAGAGTTTTGGACCCATGCCCATTGATCACCCAAGGTCTTTTTAATAAGCACAAGACATGGGCTGAGGCCCATGACACCCCTCGTACATGATTGCTATATTTTTCTCTTGAAGGAGGGATTTGTAAGAGTTGTTTCAGTGGGTAACTTCCCTGAGCGCAAGGGTATACGCCAAGGGCTCCGGTCTCGTGTACTAACTCAACACAAATGTGTCTCGATTACGGACTCGGACCTCATGGCTGGCCAACAGTCTTACGCCCTTCTACTCAAACATGATTACTCGCAATAAAGACTAACTTCGAAATGACTATTTCGCGATGAGAACAAAATGGAATTGGAACTTTGCGCTAATGTCGATTCAAGACTAGACCAGAATTTTTCTAACGCCATGACTTAGGGACGAAGGTAGTACTACTAAAGCTCCCTTCAACCTGGATAGCTAAACTCACTGCTGTGGTGGCACCACAGTGGGTCTCGACCCCAATCACCACGTTTCAACACCTTCATAATTTAGCCAATATCTTAACTAGTTTTCGGTCTAGCTAGAGATTCTCACATGAAATCTGCTTACTACTCAACATATGTTAGTTGTGGAGCGGGGTCTTCGAGTAAGGTACTACCCACTCGGAGTTAAGCTTAGGTTAAGGGTGTCGCGATTGGAGTGTTCCAAACACTCTTCGACTACCTATCTTGACCATAGCAAACCCTTGTGATTCCCGAGGCCAAAACACTAAGTTTTACATGATAGAACAAAGGAAATGGTACGACTATACAACAGTTGGGTACTACCTGTCTCGGTTTCACTTTGACGTCCTCCCATACCCTTTAGGCTAGTGATCTATTTTGTGTTAACCATCCTTGTTTACACCTCATTTATTTCCTAGTGTCAAGGTATAAGTTAACCAAGGTCGAAGAAAGTAGTTTGTTTAGACTCGTGGATTTGTCGACGGACAATCATGTCGGGAGTCCCATCTAGTGTGGTTACTAGGGAGGTTCACAGTCGGGTTTTTCAACGACTAGACATTTACTAAGATGACAACCTCGACACTGAAAGTCATGAGTTTTTATCAATACGAGGTACCAAGGTTTATACACAAGTTTCGAGTCCTAGACACGCTTGACACAATTAACAACAGTTTTACGGATTTAACATCAAATGTTACTAGCAAGATTCTTACATGACTTAACTCTAAGAATTGAGTTTCAACCAAAACATGAACCTCTTGTTGACACCAATATCTTTGTTTTCAAAACATTCTCCACTGTGGTGATAACCACAGTGGGTTTTCGACCGAGTTGCTAGAGCTAAAACGCCAAATAAAATGCTGACATTAACTGGTTTAAAACTCTCGATGGTCCCATGTTATAAATCAAAACTTTTGACAAAACGACTTTTATTCCATCCATGGGCCATTTCACTCGACAAGAACAACATTTAGTTTCTTTGATATCATTCACCAATTACAACATTAGACTAACATCAATTTAAATTTTTCCAAAAGACAATCTTATTCATCATAATACAAGTTTATACACATTTCCCACACCTAGCTCACATACTCGAATCACAACACGGTACCACCATTTAACATTTTATTATCAAAGTTTATTGTACAACAAATTTTTAAGAATAAAAGAATTAAAGATGAACCTTATGAGAGTGAGGCGAGAATAACGAAGATGAAGGCTAACTCGAGAGCTCCACACAAACCGAATCTCTACCGAACCCGAATCCGAGTTTAACCCACTTACAGTACCTTCAAAAGTATTTTTCTTTGGAGTGGACTTGAGGTTTGATTTGTGTGCATCTCAGCTCCTCGAGTAGCTTAAGAAAGGATTAAGAAGGAGCCTTTGACCAAGCCTTTTCATCTTGGAACTTTGTTTGAAGCCAAATATAGCTTACTTCCAAAACCCAACGAATCTTGGACATAAGAGCTAGATTGGTGAGAGGATTTTGCTTCACTCTTGTGATTTACTTTGATCTTCCTTGGATTCCTTCAAGGTAGCGCATCAAGGGAGATTTGGGAAGTAAAATTTACATGAATATGGTATGAAGGAAGATAGGTAGGATGGAAGAATATGTTGGGTTGCCTTCTTTTAGAGAGATTCGGCCTAGGAGAGGTGTAGGTATGGAAGTAGAGAGGTTGAAGAAGAAGATTTTGTATATCTCATTCCTCTGCTTTGGTTTTGTCGTGAGTGAGGAAGAAAAGACAAAGAGACTTTATATCACAAATATTTAATAAAGGTCTACTTTTTAAATGGGATATAAGTAATTTGTGTATGCATATGAAATGTTTCATTTAAGTACATGTAAGTAAATGTGTTTACTTGTACACAAATTTTGTTTGAGTCTTACAAGAGTTGTTGTTTTGGTGATAGTGTGTTAAATATTTTGTGTCCCGCGAAATTTCATTGTGACCAAAGTATGATTGTTTGATAACTTTTATAACGTAGTACCTTATAGTTCTGAAATATTTTTATTTTGATAATATTTCATATCACAAACATTTGTCATTGTTTTAGCGGGTCCTTATCATAGTGTCGGGTGACGCGTTCGTGTGGGTCACTGAGGAAATCGAGATACCCTCTCGTCTTATAATTTAAATAGTAAGACAAATAAAGTATTCATAAAATGTTATGAATGGAAAAGTGATGCAGTTATCTACCGTATCGAAGTTAACTACTCAAATAATCGAGCAAAGCTTATGTATGCTTAATGACTCAGGCTTAGTAATAATAATTTACTAATTATCAGTTAAATTTTGGTGAAAATTTACCGTGTGTCACATCCTCCCCGCCTTAGAAGAGAAAACCGTCCTCGGTTTTCAGTTAGAATTATTTGATGAAGTAAAGAAAATGTGTGGGTATTTACGCTTGAACTGGTCTTCGCGTTCTCACGTGTATATATATTTTTTGACTTCTTTGAGAGTTCCAACAGATCTTAACGATAGGAGTGCGGCTTTGTTTAAGCCGTTTGATTTCTTAATTCAATATTTCAATTGGGTTTCTTGACAAAATTTTGATCTCTTGTCGATTTTGGATTTCTTTTATTGGAATGGCGAGAGTTTTGTTGCAAGGGTAATTCTTCGAGTTTCACATGTGAAACACATCCTGCAAAGAGTTGAGTTTTTGTGGAAATTTCGGGTTGGTAGATTACTGGTCCTATTTTTGCGAAAATTTTGGAAGGTCCAATGTAACGAAGATTCAACTATCCACCTTTTTCCAAAACGGACTTTGCCTTTCCGTGGCAAAATCTTATCATGACTCTATCTCCCACTTGAAACTCAAGTGGCTTTCGCCTTCTGTCCGTGTATCTCTTTTAATGATTACATGTTGTTTGCGACGGTTGCTGGTTAGCACAATTTTCTCAGTAGTTTCTTGATTTAGTTCTGGGCCAGTGAGTTGGCTTTCTCGAAGTTGTGCGTAATAGAATGTGTGGGCATAACGTGTAGTCCTAATGATAATCCGAGTTGGTAACTACCAGCTTGGTCTTGGAGAGGATCCGACAAATCTTACGAAACAAGGTATAGCCTTTTGCGTTTGGTTAAAATGGTTTACGCTCCTCGAGTGACACCTCAATCCTTTTTGTCGACTCAAACCTTACATGTCATTTAGTCCCATTTTTATTGACTTTGACGATCGAGTCGCTGTACTTAACCTTTGATACGCATACTATTATCAATGGTCCTTGATAGAAGCTTGGAGCCATTGGACTGGTTCCTTGCTATTCTCAATCCTGAACACGATTGATTTGCGCTCTAGATCCTACGGTGTCTTATGAGGTGGTCTTTCGTTGTAAGGGATTTGGTTAAGGAAATTTTCCTGCTCCATTCATTTCTCAACAAGTTACTCATGTCCGAAGTATAGTTTCTATAGATTGAATGGCACTTTCATTCGGCCTAGCGGTCGAAAGATGGTAGGTGGTACTTATTTCGAGATAACTTCCCAAGAACTTTTGGAGTGGTCTTCGAAAGTTCGATGTGACTGGTTGTCGCTAATTGGGATGGAGAGAATTGAAATACTATGACTTGTAGCGCTTTGCTTTGAGCAATCCTTGCAAGTTTGTTCATGTTGTTGTTCTCTTTGTTTGGTAGGGATAGGTGAATTTGAGGGGATGATCAATTTGTACCCACATAGAGTCAAAATCGTTAAGGATCCTTGGTGTCTTGGGACTAGAATTTATTGTTATGCATTCCCATTTCTATCTGAAATTTCCGGCTTGTACAGGTAGGTTTGATGGTCCCTGATTGTTTTTGGATTCTTCCTCTCGAACATGCTAAGTATTGTTTGACTTAGGTCAATTACCAGCCTTCTTGTTCGATACTCATAATGGCTTTCTGGTTCAGGGTGCATCCTTTCCGGACACTAGATGGGTAAGACTCCTGGCCTTAATGAGGTTCCCACATGAGGAGATTACAATCCCTTCATGACGTGGGTCTCAACGTTGGTCCTTGGGGATAAGATTCCTTCGTCTTCTACAAGTTCCATTTCGCCTTCAGTTATGTCGTAAGGGTTTTATTTTGTCGGTTCTTTCGTTGAGTGGTACTACTTGAAATGATCTGGCTTTAAAAGGTTTCGTTTGCTAGGTGTTGTTTGAAGTATATGTGGTTACGATGGTCTTGCCTTGCGCGAGTACGAACGTTGTAATTGAACTCACGTTGCGACTACAATTGTTGGTGTCGTCACATGGTCAATCTTCCCTTTTCGTTCCCGTACCCTCCGTAAGACATCGTGGTGGTACACCTGTACTCCCTTGTGTAGTGGAGATAATATTTCTAGGTTCTCCTAGTGTGGTCATGTTAGATTTCTATTCTAATTTGTACACTGCGTTGTGCTCCACATGGATCTTTGGGATGTCGAGTATTCTGTACCATTATTTTCCTCTTTGAATCGGGATAGCTTTCACTCGTGTAAAGCGTCTCTATAAATGGTAGAGTCTCTTTCATACTCGGTATGTCTAAAACAGCGCACCACACGATTTCCTTGCGGGGTGTGAGTAGGTGCTTGTTGGGTTGATCTAGTGTGTATGATGATCTCTTCCTTTCTTGGTTGGTGGTAAAATACTATGTATGAACCGGTATATCCGGGCGTCGATCTCTGCCGTCAGTGTTCTATAGGGTGCTAATTCATTGTCGAAGGTGCAAACGTTTCATATTCGTTTTCCTTAATAGAAAATTTCTTCTCTCAGGTGGCGCGGTTTATTCTATTCCCGTGTAATGTGAGAAGTATGGCATTTTAAGGTAGGGTGGCGACGTGAGATATAGACACGCATCTTTCTATTTCGTGGTAGAGAGTTAAACACTTCCCTTAACATGACCGGGTAAGAATTTTCAAGAATTTAGCCATGTCCACGTGCACGTTACCCCTCGAATTATACATAGGTGATCAGGCTATGTATAATTGGGGACCGGTGACGTGTTGTTCGGTATAATTCAATTCTTGGTGTATTTATTCTTTGGTCAGCGGAAATGTTGTAAATGTTCATGTGTGAAGTTTCGGTAAGATAGTTTATAAGATCTTGCTAGGCCGACCAATGTCGTCAGTGTGGCCTATAGTTCGTTTGACCAAGATATGTAAAAAAAAAATGACAACTTGGTTAGAAATGGAATGTTGGATTCGTGATTTTTGGCGAGGTAATATTTTGAGTGGGTCTTATCGGTATTGGTAATAATACCCTCGCAATTTTTTTTTTCTGAAATGTGGATCATTCTAAAACAACCCGTTGGGTGATACTAATTTGGCACCGAGACCTGTCGAACATCCAAGATGATGTTCTCTTTTTTTTTTTTTTTTTTTTTTTTTGAGGAACTTTTCATTGAGACAAGATAGTTGAAGTTCTTAATGATATGGTGAAAACGGTCATGGAGAGGACATATATCAAGATAACACGATAACAACAACAGATACACTACTAGGGGAAAGGTTTCAGTACATTAAGATTTCCTAGAGAAGTACTTTAAAGTAGACTGTAACTTGGAAGTTAAACTAAGCTTTATTACAACCAGCATCTCTAGCTAAATTAGTTTCTTCCATGGTGTCGTTGGGAGTCCGAACCATTCTTCACACTTTCTTCAGAAAGTGTTTTGGTAGTTGCTTTGCTTGCATGTGACCCTTCCTATCCGGCACATGCTTTTGATGTGGTCTTTCCTTCCACATCCATGACATGTCATTGTTTCCCTATAGAGTTGCTTACAATCTTCTATCTCATGTCCAACTCTTTTACAAATCCCACAAGGTATAGGGCATTTTCCATGGTGGTAATATGGGCATATGTTACACTTGGGTTTTGTCCCGGCATACCTTACTTCCCGCTTGTTTTTAGTAGCCTTAACCTCAGCTGTCCCTTGACGTTTGCTTGATTGTTGCATTTGATCTTCCTCACCATCATAATTCCAGTTCCTCTTGCTACCACAGTACCCCATTGTCTTGCCTTGAGGCAGTGACCTTGTCAATCCAAGGGTCGCACCAGTAGCTTCTTGAGTGACGGTGGGCGCGAATGCAACAACGTTCTTTCGAGTTTCGGGAGGACATCCCCAAGAATATGCCTCGAGTCTCTTTTCCTCAGGTCCTATCATATTAGGACATACTTGAGCTAATTCACGAAAGCGATTGGTGTACCCTCGAGGTCATTCCCTATCATAGTTAGCCCACAGAGTTCTCTTTCCATCATCCGTAGTTCATTTCTTGAACATGATTCTGCAATCATCATTTTCTTCAGAGTGTCCCACTGAAGAGAGTAAGCGGCGTCTATTCCCACTAATTGGACATAAATGTCCCACCATGTGAGGGCTTGGTGTCGAAAGGTGCAAGTAGCATACTTGACTTTACAATTGTCCGCGCAACTCGTTCGGAAGATTGTCTCTATTCTTTCTAGCCATTTTGCCAAACTCCTAGCTCCTTCAGTCCCTCAAATCTTTGGTGGTTTACAGGTTTCTGAATTCTTGGTAAGATAAATTTCGTGATGTGAGCATCTTACCAATCTCTTCTTCCCTATTCTCCTGGGTAAGGTTGTTGATGTTGTGATCGATTTGGTAGTTGGAAATTCTTGCAGCAACTCGTTCGCTAACAGATTTCTCAGTGGTGGTTGCGCTCATGTTTACGCTTTCTGGAAACATTTTCCTTCAACCACAAGAAATGACAACAATGAGTTCTCTATGAGTGTGAGGACCATGGTGAAGGTAAAGTTACAACGTATATTACTTCTTAATCAAGTATTTCTCAGGTTGTATTGACTGAATATAGCGTAATCTTAGTCTATTAAGATAACGTTAAGAAAGCGGGGACTGGTTGAAGCGAGTTTGACAGAAGGTTATAATCCACAAGTCGTTGTTTATTATGCATAGTTGTTTGTCATAATAAGCTTGATTACATTCTAAGGAGGTTCATGGCTCATAGGGCCGACACATAGCATGCGTTCATTGACTCGCTCTAGTTTGTCATACAACAAAACTACTACAAGCGTTTTTATTGAAACCACTCATCACAACGTCTAACACAATTGCAAAGTGAAATTTAAGCATTTCCGGATGTTGTCCCGAGTTGACTTTGTTGAGTTGCCTTCCATTCTTCTAACTCCACGAGTTGGGTCTCCATTCAGCAAATTTGTTGTTGACCTCATTTTCCCTACTCTCCATAGTACGTCTTTGAAATTCTACGGCACCCTCCGGTATCCTGTCTCGTTAATGCTATTGTAGTAACGGTCTCCAACCGCGTTAGCCTACCTTCAATCTCTGTGAGACGTCCAGGGTGTCTCCGGATTTTGCAGGGCACACCTTTCAATGTGGTCTTCGAGACGTGCAATTACTTCGTTTAACTTCTCACGGGTTCCTTCTATTGCTGTCCCAACATCGTTGTAGCATTCCTTAAGTGTTTCGCCAAGTGCTTGTAGTTCTCCTACCACTTCTTCGATCCCTCCAATCCTTTCTTCTGGTAGTATCCCCAGATGGTCCGACATTTCTTCTATTTGTTCTTCATGGCGTGTTAGGCGCGCCATAACTGTGTCGAGGGTTGGTGGTCTAGCAGTGGCTGCTCCTGAAGTCTCCAATTCCGAACGAACTAGGAGGTGATGCATTAGAAGATGATGGTGATGATGCAGAGAGACAGATTCTCTTGCTAGCGGCATCTCCCAACCGGGAGTGGATCTCTTTGGTGTCTTGGTGAGAGTGTAGGAGTAGTGGAACTGGTAGGTATAGTCGACGGTAGTGATGATTTGGAAGTGGCGGTGGAGTGTGGGTAGTACCCTCCTGGTGAACTTGATACACTACCTTGTATGGGTTTCCAGTGTCAGGAGTGAGTTGAGAAGGGGCTGGGATGCGTTCAGCAGGTGACAAACCTTCTGTTGTATCATCGCATCCAGCTTCGAGTGAGGAAGGCATGGTCTGTGACAAGGCGGTGCATATGTGTAAGTATATGTAAAAATATACTTATGATAGATATGGAGTAGTGAATAATAAATAGGCAATATGTCATGCAATCATGTAATAGGCATTATGTCATGCAGTCATGTCTAAATTGACTCTAAGTAATATGGCAAGTAAGGCAAGCGTGGCTGGCGTAGTAGAGTGATGTTTTGTAAAAGGTAGTTATAGTTTAGGGTTTATATGTACCTAGTTCTCTATAACTTAGGCTCTGATGCCAATCTGTAACACCCCCAAATTTGGTTTAGCGGAAGCATACGTGTTATTTGGGAGCGTTACGAAATTTGTAAATCAAAACACAAGTAATACAGAACGGAATACATACTCCGTTTAATTTCATAAAATCTTTTGAAACAATATCTTACAACATTGTTTAGATAAATGGGCATATCCCATAATTTTTGTGGTCCCAATATAAAAACATCTTTTTTTTATTTGTAAAAGACTTTTCTTTAGAAATTTCTACGACCATCTATCCGCCTCTTGCCTTGCATCCATGTTCACAACTAAGCACCTGAGAAAATATGCTAAAAGGTCAGCTATAAGCTGGTGAGTTCATAGGTTTAAGTTAAAACAGTAAGTTTGGACCATATGTCAAGCCATATAATCATTATAAAGAATATAATGATATAGGGATGAAAGTCTATTACGTTAGCTCTAAGTTCATGCAACCGATACTATGACAGTTTCTGTATGCTAAAAGATGTCATACAATATAGGGGCCCATAGCAAGTGTTTTGTCCCTCAACACTTGAATTCCGACATGGTATACGTTTCGCCTTGGCCTAAGCATGGCCAACCGAACGGAGGAGTCACCCTCAATAGATCTATTTATAACATTCGCGTTTCCCAAAGGGGAACTGACGGTTCATGAGAAAGGGCATTCTCTAGGGACATAAGGGCTTAGGCTAAACCACGTAATAGTAATCATGTAATAGTTTTGGTCCATAAAATGTTTTGCATATTTCTCACCCCAACATGTATAAAACAGTTTATTAAGTAAAAGTGGGGCTATGAAACTCACCTTAGCAGATATGCAATCCAAAAGTGGGATTTAGTGATTGTTGTGAAGTGGCACCGACACGCAACCTAGATAAGGAGGGCAATGTTTTAGTTCATTGTTTTAAGTATCACTTACTTAAAATAGTTCAATTGTCTTTATAATTGTATTAAAACTAAACTTTAGTTTGTAAAATTGATTAAAATGGTTCTCTAGTAAGTATACGAAAGCATATACTAACAATATTAAAATTCAAAGTTTGGTTTGAAAATATTTACGTCTTTCTTTTAGTAAGTATATAATGTGTATATACTTATTTAAGTTGACACATGATAGTAGTGTCAAAATCTATGTTGGTTTATTTATTTTCTAATTGTCTTTAGAAAATATTTGAGTTAAATTTGGAGACTTTCAAAGTTAATAAGTAATAAAATGATGTAGTGATCTTCATTTGTTTAGCAAGAAACGGGTTCTTAATATTTATAAACTCGACTAGTGAATTACTTGATATAGATGTGTTTACTTGAATACATTTGACGTTACACCTTGATGTACAAATCATTAAGTAGATCATGTTGGTACAAAATCTGGTATTAACACTTTTACATTCGTTTACTTGTCGATAAATATATGTTTATATCTAAGTTATAAGATTTTGAATATGCAGGAATGAGCTTAGTTTTATAATTGATTTCCGATTTATGTTTCGAGATAGGTCCCATTGATCTGTTGTATCACTTAAACGAACACTCCCAATTCACGTGGGCGGTTTGTGGCCCAAAGGCATGAGTATAGAGTTTTGGACCCATGCCCATTGATCACCCAAGGTCTTTTTAATAAGCACAAGACATGGGCTGAGGCCCATGACACCTACTGGTACATGATTGCTATATTTTTCTCTTGAAGGAGGGATTTGTAAGAGTTGTTTCAGTGGGTAACTTCCCTGAGCGCAAGGGTATACGCCAAGGGCTCCGGTCTCGTGTACTAACTCAACACAAATGTGTCTCGATTACGGACTCAGACCTCATGGCTGGCCAACAGTCTTACGCCCTTCTACTCAAACATGATTACTCGCAATAAAGACTAACTTCGAAATGACTATTTCCGCGATGAGAACAAAATGGAATTGGAACTTTGCGCTAATGTCGATTCAAGACTAGACCGAATTTTCTAACGCCATGACTTAGGGACGAAGGTAGTACTACTAAAGCTCCCTTCAACCTGGATAGCTAAACTCACTGCGTGGTGGCCACCCAGTGGGTCTCGACCCCAATCACCACGTTTCAACACCTTCATAATTTAGCCAATATCTTAACTAGTTTTCGGTCTAGCTAGAGATTCTCACATGAAATCTGCTTACTACTCAACATATGTTAGTTGTGGAGCGGGGTCTTCGAGTAAGGTACTACCCACTCGGAGTTAAGCTTAGGTTAAGGGTGTCGCGATTGGAGTGTTCCAAACACTCTTCGACTACCTATCTTGACCATAGCAAACCCTTGTGATTCCCGAGGCCAAAACACTAAGTTTTACATGATAGAACAAAGGAAATGGTACGACTATACAACAGTTGGGTACTACCTGTCTCGGTTTCACTTTGACGTCCTCCCATACCCTTTAGGCTAGTGATCTATTTTGTGTTAACCATCCTTGTTTACACCTCATTTATTTCCTAGTGTCAAGGTATAAGTTAACCAAGGTCGAAGAAAGTAGTTTGTTTAGACTCTTGGATTTGTCGACGGACAATCATGTCGGGAGTCCCATCTAGTGTGGTTACTAGGGAGGTTCACAGTCGGGTTTTTCAACGACTAGACATTTACTAAGATGACAACCTCGACACTGAAAGTCATGAGTTTTTATCAATACGAGGTACCAAGGTTTATACACAAGTTTCGAGTCCTAGACACGCTCGACACAATTAACAACAGTTTTACGGATTTAACATCAAATGTTACTAGCAAGATTCTTACATGACTTAACTCTAAGAATTGAGTTTCAACCAAAACATGAACCTCTTGTTGACACCAATATCTTTGTTTTCAAAACATTCTCCACGTGGTGATAACCACGAGTGGGTTTTCGACCGAGTTGCTAGAGCTAAACGCCAAATAAAATGCTTGACATTAACGGTTTAAAACTCTCGATGGTCCCATGTTATAAATCAAAACTTTTGACAAAACGACTTTTATTCCATCCATGGGCCATTTCACTCGACAAGAACAACATTTAGTTTCTTTGATATCATTCACCAATTACAACATTAGACTAACATCAATTTAAATTTTTCCAAAAGACAATCTTATTCATCATAATACAAGTTTATACACATTTCCCACACCTAGCTCACATACTCGAATCACAACACGGTACCACCATTTAACATTTTATTATCAAAGTTTATTGTACAACAAATTTTTAAGAATAAAAGAATTAAAGATGAACCTTATGAGAGTGAGGCGAGAATAACGAAGATGAAGGCTAACTCGAGAGCTCCACACAAACCGAATCTCTACCGAACCCGAATCCGAGTTTAACCCACTTACAGTACCTTCAAAAGTATTTTTCTTTGGAGTGGACTTGAGGTTTGATTTGTGTGCATCTCAGCTCCTCGAGTAGCTTAAGAAAGGATTAAGAAGGAGCCTTTGACCAAGCCTTTTCATCTTGGAACTTTGTTTGAAGCCAAATATAGCTTACTTCCAAAACCCAACGAATCTTGGACATAAGAGCTAGATTGGTGAGAGGATTTTGCTTCACTCTTGTGATTTACTTTGATCTTCCTTGGATTCCTTCGAAGGTAGCGGCGCATCAAGGGAGATTTGGGAAGTAAAATTTACATGAATATGGTATGAAGGAAGATAGGTAGGATGGAAGAATATGTTGGGTTGCCTTCTTTTAGAGAGATTCGGCCTAGGAGAGGTGTAGGTATGGAAGTAGAGAGGTTGAAGAAGAAGATTTTGTATATCTCATTCCTCTGCTTTGGTTTTGTCGTGAGTGAGGAAGAAAAGACAAAGAGACTTTATATCACAAATATTTAATAAAGGTCTACTTTTTAAATGGGATATAAGTAATTTGTGTATGCATATGAAATGTTTCATTTAAGTACATGTAAGTAAATGTGTTTACTTGTACACAAATTTTGTTTGAGTCTTACAAGAGTTGTTGTTTTGGTGATAGTGTGTTAAATATTTTGTGTCTCGCGAAATTTCATTGTGACCAAAGTATGATTGTTTGATAACTTTTATAACGTAGTACCTTATAGTTCGCGCTACCGAAATATTTTTATTTTGATAATATTTCATATCACAAACATTTGTCATTGTTTTAGCGGGTCCTTATCATAGTGTCGGTGCAGCGTTGTGTCGGTCACCGAGGAAATCGAGATACCCTCTCGTCTTATAATTTAAATCATAAGACAAATAAAGTATTCATAAAATGTTATGAATGGAAAAGTGATGCGATTATCTACCGTATGCGAGTTAACTACTCAAATAATCAGGCAAAGCTTATGTATGCTTAATGACTCAGGCTTAGTAATAATAATTTACTAATTATCAGTTAAATTTTGGTGAAAATTTACCGTGTGTCACAGTTACAGATGATGGAATCAATCAATGATGATTTGTGTTCTTCAAGCTCCGAGTCCAATGGGATAGATTTGCACCTGTTCAGGCTACAGAATGCCATGCAAAAGGAGCAAGATTGAACCTTATCAACAACTTCACTCTCACCTCATGTTACTTCTACCCACATCAATGGAACGAACATGTATTGCCCTCTTCCGTCAGGACATATCCACATTAACAGGGAACTCACTGTTAAACCTAGAGCAATTGGAGCTACAACTTGGCAAAGAGAAGGTTCATAAGGATAATTCAGTACTGCACTTCAAGTGATCTACAAACTATTTCAGTCATTCATTAGAAGGGAATTCACATCTGATTATGATCAAGACATGACCGAAATGTCCTTCAAGAGACACACTGGAATGGAAATTAGCGTGTTCACGGAGACACTTATCCATCTCATGGATAATGTGGAGAAGTATATTGAGGAAGTTACTCAGAAAGATGAAAAAGTTGATGAGAAAGTAGATGAGAGTGGTGCAGTTGAGAGATATTTGTGATAAGTCGGGTAATGTAGTGAAAGGTCGGGTGTTGCCTGAATGCGAGAATATCGAAACAACAAAGAATGATGTAACCAGCTCTTCAGTTACTCTTAACACACAAGAAGTAGATGCTGAAATCAGAAATGGGAATGAATGGCGGGCACAATCAAAAGATTGTAATGTTGAGTTGGGTAATGCACCGATGTTGGTTCTGTTGACACTGAATACAGAGGCTCGAGATAGATAAGCTTTGACGCAGCCACGGTCCAGTGACTCTTGTTACACATGATATGGATGCAGATATCAGACCGATAATTGAACAAGTGTCATGCAATGAGGTACCCTTAACTATTCAACATAGTGCATCTGCTAAAGTTCTTAAACAAATGATTATGATGTGAACATGTCTTTGATAAATGTTCTATAACGAGGCGAGTCCGAGATTAAGTGTTTCAAAACAAAAGATATGGTTGATAAAAGGCTTTTGATGAACTTTCAAACAAATTCTCAAATCTTGAAAAACATTGCATTTCACTTGAAATTGCGATACTGAGTAAAGAAGAAAGTTTTCAACTTAACAAACCATGTAAAAATCCGGAACTTCCTGAATTCCGTGAACTTTTGAAATTAACACTTTGAAAGCTCAGCTTCAAGACAAAGACTCAACCATTTACAATCTGAAGAAACATATTTATGTCTTGAATGTGAAAAGTAATTTAGTCATGAATACACAAGACATTGATGCTACTATAACAAGAAATAATGAACTGTCAATTTATGTGGCTAAATTACTAAAGGAAAATGAGTCTTTGAGAAAGCATCACATAGAACTAAGTGACTCTGTCAAAGAAGCTAGAACTAAGTCAATGGAACAAACAAACCCTTTGATAGCAAAGATTGATGAACTCAAAGCTCAACTTCAGGAAAAGAGTTTCGCCATTGTTGCTTTAAAAATGAGCTCGAGAAAAACAACAGGGAATAGTGTGAACACTAAGTTTTCAAAACCATCAAACTTGGGAAACCAGTTATTAGACAACCGAATGCGTTTAGATCCGAACGACCAAAATTTTCAAAAACGCGGTTTGCCTCCCAAGTTGATGCTAAACAATTTTTGACAAAACCAGTCACTTCACCTCACTTGCCTAGGAAAATTGACATGAATGACTTGTATAAGAACTCTTATCTTAAAATGGCTAGAAAGAAGGCGAATGCGTAAAGAGCCGGAATTTTAGGTGCAAGACCTAGGATGATGAATTCTTCTAGATTTCAAGGCACTGCTAGTAGTTCTAAACTATTACCTAGGAACACTAATCTAAAGACTAGGGATTGGCGTACATCTAAGAGTAGTTGCGTTTTGATTAAAGCTATTCCCATAGCAGATCACTCTAAAAAAATCTAGATCTATTTACTGAATCCAAACAAAAGTTTGCTCAAAGTGTCTGAAATGTATCTTTAATGCTAATCATGATAAATGTTTCACAAAACCCCTGAAGAAAGTAAATGCTCATGCAATGGTACAACCTGTTAAGTCTAGGATTTACACTAAGTCATTCACAGTGCATATGAAGCAAATGAAACCAAAAGCCTCACCTAGATGGTTACCAACTGCTAAATCTTTGGAAACTAGGAAAAAGGATAAGTCTCTCACTATGCATAAGAAGCCTTACAATCCTAGACCTTGCCATAAGTGGATACCATCCGGTAGAACTTTTAAGGATCTTTGGACTTAGGTGGATACCTACAGGAAAGATGTTTACCAATGGCATTCTCAATGTTGACCGTGAAACCCTAAAGGGTTTGGATTTGAATCTGATGTCACTAACCATAATATATGCAATCAAGTTTGTAATATTAGTGCAGGTATTCCTTACTCAGATTCAGGCATACTTCGATCCTTCAATACATGGAGTGGCTTAAAGTATGGATAACAAAAGGATTGATATCTCATAACTCACGGGTTCATGTTACTCAACATTGATATTCAATCGGCTATGACGTTTGAACACTACAGTTCAAGCCTCGTACTCTAAAGAAAGAAAAGTGTAATGCGTTTCAGGCGCTTTATCTTGAAAGAAGAGAAATCTTCTTATGACGTCTGCTCACATCAGTTCAGCCTCGTACATCGTCATTATGGCGTCTGCAGATAACACATCAGGCCCGTTCCTCAAAGAAAAGAAAGGTGTACGCTTCAGTGCGCTTTATCTTCAAAAAAGAGAAATCTTCATGTTTATGACCATTCTCATCGACATTCTTCATCAACATGCTTCATGCTTTTTCCATGCGCTTCAGTCATCAAGTGAATCGGACTACTGATAATTACTCTTATTCCACTTGCTCAATATAATTAAGATGGCGACATCATGTGCTAATTTTTCGGGGGAGAAGTGTAAATAGAATACATTTGGATGATAATCACTTGTTAAATCAAGAATGGCATCTCCGTATGCAATTCTTGAGGGGAGAAAAGTGTGAATTTTTGCATGATTGATTGATATTTGAGAATATATGGTCAAACGGCTCCTAACTCATGTAAGAACCGAGATTCTTCTTATCGGATCATCTTCACATGTAGTTTCTTCTAAGAGCCGTTGGTTGACATCTTCACACGGGCTGATATGATTAAATGACTAAGTGCTTCTAGTTGTTTGGGTGATTTCTTTGATGAACATCTTTCTGTTCTTGTTTGATTGGGAGGGATTTTAAAGGGTATTTGCTATTTACAACTTAACAGAATGCCTTTGGTGTGAAGAAGATGTTAACTGTCTATTTCCCCATTCGGACAATCTTGAAGAAGGTCGAGTCTATAGTCTAATCTACATTTTCTGCTACATGATTAGAAGACTAAAGGCGAATTGCATTTGATGATCTAAAGACTTCTTAATCCGGCGAGAAGAACACTTGAAAATCTTCGTCAGTTTAGGGAGAGCACTAATTGGGGAAATTGAAAAGCCAAATTTAATCCCCAATTAGACTTGTTCATATTCTTTAGCAATGATTCATTGCTTGATTTTTGATGACACTCCTCCAACGCCTAATGCTTCACTTACTAAGGATAACTGGGATTCATTGTTTGGGAATTGTTCTTCAAAGATATGTTTGATGAGTATTTCCAACCGCTAGCGAATGTTGATCATCCAAGAAGTACTTCTCAGACTACTCAAGAAGCCCAATCTCCAGTTATTCCTCAAGGTGTTGATAATGACTATCATAATATTGCAGTTGCACTCATGAATAATGATCCGCTCGTTGGTATTCCTTTGCCAAATCTTCACGGATTATTATTCATGAATAATGATCCGCTCTTTGGTATTCCTTCGCCAAATCTTCACGGATTATTGTTCCCCTCATTGTGCATGCTATAAATCAACCACATGAACATTAAGGAAAATGACTACCTCATCCGCTCTAAGACATTATTGGTGAATCTTCTAGATCAGTCACTACATGTATACTTTTAGGAAGAATGCATTGATGTTGAGGCATCATTTGTTCCGGTTCAATCAGTGGGTGAATGTACATCCGATTGTATGTTTATTCACGTGTTGGGTATTTGACATAAGTTGATTACTTCAGAGTTAATCGTTTATCACTTATTTGAGATTGAAGTTGACTTTCACAAAAGCGTGTTCTTATTTGATAACTTGCTCGGGATTTAGAATTTGAGTTGAAGACTTGGTTTATCTAGTTACCAGCAGTCGGGTGGATGGTTGAAGACCTGGTTAACTATCACTTCAAGGAGTTACGTTGTTTTACTCGGTGACACACGCTTATGTCGTTGTGGATAATCGCAAGAGGTGTTAATGTCTCATACTTTGGTTGAGTATTGAGTACTTGGAGATTTGCTTGGAGCATAAATTCTCGACACCGTTCTTCCAACATTAGTGCAAGCTTAAGATGCAAATGCGGGAATTCTACTTCGGTTTCAAGTTTGGTACATCGGGTTTTCTTCATCAGTAGTCACTTCAAATTGTCTACGAATGGGTTGATAAAGATAGTCAGAGAGTGTTTCTTTAGTAGTTGATTCTCACAAAATTCATTTGAGCTAATTTTTGTTCTTCTCTATTTCAAGAATATTTGGTATGTAAAATGTGTTGCTGATTACGAGGTATCAAGTGGGGAAGGAGACATACATCTAAACACACAACGAAAGTACACGTGATGAACCTAATACTTCTTTTACATCGTTGAAGTAATCTCGGGAAAGACAAATGTCATAACCATAGAGAAACTCAGTGTTTACTCATAGCCTTTGAAGTATTATTCCAACCATTTGGGAGGAAGTGGTCTCTGGATACTTTTGGTATGTGTTAACTCAACCCTCAATAGAAGGAAATATGAGAAGAATATTTGGTTCGTGAGATGATATTGCTTATCGACATCTTCGATATGAATAATGGTAAAGTGCTTCCGATTATTCCTTCGTGTACACATTATTATGTTGATTCCGATAAGATCCCAACCATCATGGGGAGAGATATGGGTACATCTGGAACTCACAACATGTTCACCTGATCGGGCTTAATCAGTTATTCTGGAGTTGACATCTGCAGAGATGATCAGGACTCAACATGTTACTTGAATGTCATCATCTCTACTCTTGTTGGGTACATGTGTACATCATGGGCTGATTGGTTATATGTAAGATAATTGGAATGCATTTAGAAAAATGAAGATGTTGATGTATTGTTCCCCTGAATAGACAACTGGTCAATCTCGAAGAGTAAGGTGTACATCGGAGACGCTACAGTTCATGTGATCGAAATTCATCAGTTATTCGGATTTGATAACCAGCGTCGATCTATGTTTCAACTTGTTACTTTGGTGTTCTCGTGTTCTTCGGGGTGCTGAGCTTCATTCAATGAGACTGTTTTCATTCATTTCTACTTCTTGGAAAATAGTCTTTATACTCAGTTTGTCGGTTTGAGGGGAAGCTACCAAAGATTCACTTGTTGAAGACTCAAGTTCTTTCGACGATTCAAGAGCCTCGAATGCTTTGGTGGTGAAAGTTTAAGAGATGATGACTTCTATCTTCTACGAAGTGCTGAACGATTTCCTTATTTCGGTACTTGTATCATCATCCTCTTAAACTATTTCTCTATATCTGTAAATATTTATCAAAAACCAAATAGAAAAATATAAAATCAACAAAAGCCCATAAAAATCTGAAAATTGAAAAATACCAAAAATATTGTTTTCTCAAGACATGTCTTCTGGTATCGATAACATCTACGGTCTTAGAAATGTCATTCAATAATGGCACGGAACTTTAGATGAAGTTGGCGAGAAGGTGTAAATATTCCTTTCTAAACATGTCTCAAAAAATGGCTTACGTTATTTCGATCAGTAACCCGCACTTCAAAAAAAATGGCTTGCAGTTACTTCAGACTGTGACCCGAGCTTAAACAATGGCTTGCTATTATTTCAGATAGCAACCCGCTCTTCATGAAAGGAAAGTGTTGCGCTAAACCATTTTTCAAATATTTCGTGCACTTATCCTAAAACAAAATAAGGAAAGTATGTTGAAAAGGTGTTCCTACACAAATATTTTTCCGTCTAAAATTCTTTAGAAAAATATTTGGTGTTTTCAAAATGGTGGTAAATGAGTTGCTTAAAACAATGGATTCAGAGTTTTTATAAAATTTGGTAACTCAATCAATGACTTCAGCACTTTTAAAATCTTTTATAAAATGAGTTATTGGTTGAGGGGAGAATGTTTTCAAATCTATATCTTCTAACGAGCTTTCTTAATTATCCTAATATGCTTAATTAAAAATGATGTTAACCTATGTTGAAGGACTAGGTGCCAAGGATATGATTGCTAGGATTAGATAATTAGAGTTTGATGAACACATTATTCCCATACATTTAAATGATCTGATTGATATGTTGAATTGACTTTTATTAGTCGATTGTTGTTTGGGTGATGTCGACCACCATATATCTGTATGTGTGTTCACTAACGTATGCAGGTATATTGGTATAAGAATGTTCCCGATCCGGATCCCACATAATATGATGTTTGGATGCCGAAAGGAAAGGGTAACTATATCTTGGGTTGACAAATGAAGAAACGGAGCTTAATTGGACTTCTGTGGAGAGTTGGCATGAATGCAACGTAAGAGGTCTCCTGCATCACAGATGGTTTTCTTCTAAGTGATTGAAGAAACGGAGCTTAATTTGACCTCAGTTGGCATTCAAATGCAACGTAAGAAGAAGTCTCACTGCATTTGCAGACGGTTTTTCTTCAAGCCCTACAAGCAACAACCAAAAGCTTCTCAACCACCTAACATATTTTTGTGCAGGATAATCGTGATGATACCATTTTTCTAAAACTTTGAAAAATTGTTTTGAAAATGGAAAAATATTGTTTTGAAAATAAATTGGACTAAATTTTGTAAATCACGGACTTCATTTTATCAAAATTTAAGTCACTCAATTATCGACTTCGGTCATCGATTGAGGGGAGAGTGATTTAATTTAAAATATTTTCAAACAATATATCTTCAAAAAGTCCGTTTTGCGAAATTATGTGGTGATCTAAAGATTTAATGTTATGTCATGGTATGATTTTTTTTCTTTTGAATCAAGGTCTTTCAAAATGAAATTTTTTATATTCTTGTTTGATTGTGAAATTGTTTTATTTTACTTAAAGATCTCTTAAAACAATCATACCTGACACTAACAATCTTTAATGTCTAAATCTGTTCCTATCTGTCATATTTCAAAATTAAATCTTGCCCGCGTCTTTCCTAAAATTTTCTAAATGATTTAAATCAATTGGGATCACAAATCTCAAATGGTTTAAAATTTTGATCGGGGGAGATGCATTGATTTAAATCTCAAATCTGTTTTAATGGAATTGGTTTTAGTCCTTCAAAGGCACTCCTGCCTCCATGTGCCAAGCGATTTCAAATACACAATGCACATGTTGAGGAGGAGGATTTATCCAAAAACAGGATGAGTATTTAAACAAGGCCACATTTTCTCCCATGTTTTCTAAACCTAATTAAATCACTTGGGATCCAAAATCTCAAAGGGTTTGATATTTTTGATCGGGGAGAATTTGTGATTTAATAATGAAAT
Organism: Chrysanthemum makinoi; assembly: GCA_910596185.1. Taxonomy (NCBI): domain Eukaryota; kingdom Viridiplantae; phylum Streptophyta; class Magnoliopsida; order Asterales; family Asteraceae; genus Chrysanthemum; species Chrysanthemum makinoi. The sequence continues at coordinate 133,793,734 of OU343217.1, forward strand.
TTGATAAAAGGTGATCGTTTTTTGATTTAATTGTGCTGTTTGCTCTCATATGTGCTAAGCGCTTTCGAATCTCGAAGCACATATTGAGGGAGCAAAACTATCAGGTACAAATTTTTTTAAAGAGACTTATAAAGTACCTTGATTGAGTTTTCAAATGGTTTTCTTAATGGCGCTTGTGATTGTGGATGTGCTTCAAAAGAACTCTTGCCTCTATGTGATAAAATGATTTCTCTTATCCTATGCACATATTGAGGGGAGAATTTTACCAAGAAAATCAAATGGCTTTTTAGTAGGAAATTGTGATCAAGAAATTATTTCAAAGAAATTATTTCAAAGAACTCTTGCCTCCATGTGCTAAACAATTTCAAATCATATGCACATGTTGAGGGGAGCATTTCTAAATGATCAAAACTATTAAGGTACAAAATGCTTTGATCTTATATCACAAGTACCTTGATTGTTTTTCCAAATGATTTTTCAATTGGTTTCAAGGAAGAATGAGCTGTACCAAAAGACCGACCATTTTACTTTATGTATGGAGTTATAAGGATGGTTAGATTAGGTATTTGTTCCCCGATCCTTGAGGCGGGAGGGATCTACCGGGGACAATCCACTAGATAGTGTAGAGTCCTTAGGTATATATGAAAAAAGGAGAAAGTGAGAGATATGGGAAGAGTCTTGGTGAGACAGAGCTAGTACTGGAATAAACCCAACAAGGTTCTAGTTATGAAGTCTCGGTAAGCAGAAGGGGTTGAAGAATGAAAAAGAATTGAATGTGAAAAGGGTGAAAAGAAATAGCCCTCCAATTATTCAACCTTAGAGGCGGAACCGGGTTCAATACATATGCTCTTGGTGGTTACTAAGGTAACAGCGGTATTGAAGACAAGGCGTCATGGACCCATGGCGCCTTGCACTAAACTTCCCAAGCTACTCAAGTTCCTCTTAAAGGGCTTGTTTCATTCTCACGGGGAACCGACATTATCTATCGACTTTCTCTTAGAGATTGTTGATATTGAAGAAGGAGACCCTCTCCCTAGTCTCCGGCATAGGAACCAAATGTGCACTATTGAGTCTAGAGCCAAGAGATCATCCACAATATCTCATTAGGACACAATATTCTTGAAGACTTGTTGTTTCACACAATGTGGAAAGTAAGTATATATTAAGAGTCCTACGCATTATCCTTGTGGTATTGCCAGAACATCCAAGTGATATGTAAAATATTCACAATGAAGATGGAAATCCTTCTAGAGCCAACATCAAAAAGCTCTTGGTGGGTGACATGTGAGATCTTTTCTAAAGATCAAGCTTGTGACAGCTGGATAGAAACGATGGGGCGATTCACTCTTGAATCAACCTTGGTCCAGGAATGGAATTGGCGAATACTTTTGGAAAAACCGTTCGATGTGCAAACCTTCTTTTCTCTAGCACGTCGAATGTGTATTCATTTCAAATTCAAAAGTATCTCTGATTGAAAAATACTTTTAGAAAAACCGTTCGATGTGCGAATCTCTTCTTTTCTACTTGCGTCGAATGTGTACTCATTCTCTAATACAAAAAGTATTTTGATTGAAAATTGATCTTTCTCATAAAACCTTCGTTGTATTGCAAAACTCTTTCTTCAAGCAATACACGATTGTTTTCAAATCATTTTTCATCAATCGGTGAATCTCAATTATTTGGTTCACTCACTCCGTGTTGTCTTCTTTGAGGCGTTCGGTTTGAAACGGCTAGAACATTGCGAAACCTGTCAAGGAGATTCTTGAATCCTACGATCGGCGGTACTTCTTGATCAGCGAGGAACAGTGGGCGTGTACCTCAATTGGCGAAAGTGATCAAAGACACTTTCGGTGTGTTTTAATACTAATTGTTGTTTGCGGTACATTTGGGCGGTTGCGGTGATCGAAATTGAGCGATCAATCAAAGCCGCATGCTCACGGCATCCACACTTAATTTGAAGAATTCATGACTGGTGCATATCTACATAACACGTGGATATTTTTATACTATGTTCACGATAGCTGCTTGCAAATATCTTGAACCATAAAGCTTCGCTACTCGATGGTAAGATGTCATGATTCAAAAGTGTGAGCATGTCGGTCCAAAAGTCACAACTTCACATGATGGCAACACAATAAAGGGTGATCGAGAGATTTATGTGGTGATGATCTCAAAGCTCGAAGATCATCAAAGATGTGGATCGGTTCAAAGACCTCCACTTGAAAGTACAAACCACTTTCGGACTATGAAGAGTCCTTTGCTAAAACACAAAGATGCGAAGTTGAAGAATTCAAGTCTGAGCTCAAGGCGAAGATAAAATAGAATGCTAGGATTCAAAATGTAAAACATGGGGTGACCTCCCTTAGGGGAGATTGTTAGGAATTAGAAAATTCCATAGTGAAGTAGCGGTCACCCCAAATATAATCTAGCATATGTTAGCTCGTAGAAATATCGTTATTTACTGTTTTATTAGTTAGTTATTTAGTTTAGAGTAACATCGTGGAGGAAGGACGGGTCTTTACCCACTTTATGCACGATCCACGGTCCGAAGGAGGGCGTTTAGTTGTAACTATAAATACCCTCTACCTCCTATGGTAGAGGGTTGGACCTTTCATTCATCTTAATCTAACCTTCTAAGTTTTCTTTCACTTTCTCTCTCTAGAAAGGTTCCCACTTTCTCTCTCTAAACTCTACATAATTCGAACCATATATTGTTATGTGATGTGTTTGTGAAATCCAATATGTTACAGTCATATTAAGCTATCATGATTAAAAATGGAAGTTGATGTGCACACAATCAAAAGTGATGTACACATCACAATTATTCACATATGATGTTATATTATGTGCATCACAACTATGATTTTGTGGTGTGCATATCACTTTTGGTAGTGTGCATATCAACTCCCATTAAAAATAGTTAGATAGAAAACTACTTAGACGCATATTCAAGGAACTCTTACGTTGACTTAAATTAGTTATTCTCACTTTCATTACACGCTTCCGTGCATGTTAAACACGCTTGCAATATTTAATTGTACATATAATGTTTTGTAGAAAATCGAACCCAAAATTATTGAGGGGGCGTTTGGTTTATTAACGGGAATCACTATGGGTGTGTAAGCCCATCATGCTTGGTGGGTATGAGATTTTCCTATTTATATGGTTTCATACACATATCTCAAAATTAAACCCCAGCCAAACAATTTATTAGGAATGAAATCCATTCCTTTATTCTCATTCCTATAAACCAAACGCACACTGAGTATTATTTACTCATACAACTATTTACCGAAATGGTTATTACCAAGGTTGCAAAAATCGCTAGGCGGTAGCGTGGCGGTCGAATACCGCCTAGCGATTAATCAGTTAGGCGGGGATTAATCGGATTGGATTTTTTGTATATAAAGTAAAAAAGTTTTGAAACTATACGCCTGATTTGGCATATTTTTTCCGATTTGGCCGATTTATCCCTGATTTGGCCGATTTCTATCCATAACTGATGTGGCGGATTATGCACGATTTGACCGATTTTTATAGATTAATCGTATGTTGACTGATTTTTACAAACCGATTAATAAGGCGATTAGTGAAAATCGTGGCGGTTAATCCCCGCCAGCGATTAATCGGACGCCTAAGCAGATTTTGCAAACATGTACTTAAACCATTAGTCAGTTATCTAGTTGTGAATAAGTGCATAAGTCGAGTCATATCCTTTGTAAACAGTTTGGAACGATTGGGACTCATGGGAAAGTTAAATTTTATGAAATGAAGGGAAGGGAGCGTTAATTCAAATCCCTTTATTTAGCGTAATAATGTACCAAGTGTTTTGATCTTTTCGATTCGGTCAAAATTGGTTAGGAATAAAAAATCAAGTGTAGGGATGTGCCTATAAATCCCTATCATTTTGAATCTTAGATGATGGTAGAGTAAAAGTGTGTGAAAAAAAAAATACGGGCTACCATACTACATCTATCGTTAATTTATGTGGTTGTTTCAATTATCTGAGAGTTTAGAGGTCGAGTCTGGGCTTGCAATGGCCATTCTTCGCATGTTGTAACATAAAGATTTTTGACTTACCACCACTAAAGCGCCTATCCCACCAAACCCTTGTTTCCCTCACGTAATCTAACATTACCAACCTTTAAAAGACCTTTGGATAGTCTTTCCTGGTGTACGCCCAAAAGCGATGGAGGTTTGATCTAGTCTCAAGCTTATTGTAAATCTATGTACTAGGACCGGTAATGAGTGTTTATCTTCCATTTCCAAGGATATATTTCATATACACCGAGAGATGATGAGTATCAAAACACACTTGTGAGGCTAGTATGTAATTCCGCCGCTTGTTATTGATTTTCGGGGCTTATATAGGTTATGATCGTTCTAAACTAATGCTTCATGACCCCTAACTAATAAATTAATTGGCTAAAAGCACATTTGCTTGAGGACAAGCAAATACCAAGTGTGGGATATTTGATAAGGATTTAAAAGGTACACTTTTGAGGGGTCATTTTAAGCCCTTAATGATCACTTTGTATCAGTTACTACCTAATTTCGTTCTTTTTCATTTTGGTACTTGAAGGCAAATTGCTGGAAGACACTTATTAGCGACGAAAAGGCTGTTCTTTTTGTCCCCGCGATATTAGAAGAAAATGGCCAAAGTCGAAGAATCGGAGACACTCAAAGAGAGGGAATTGAAAGGGACGGCGTCAGGCTTAAATAAGGACGGCAGTCTGCGAACATCTGAGATGACTCTCATAGCCAAATTTCTAATTTACAAGTGACGGCATCGTTTAAAAGAGTGGCGTCGCCAGTAGACGGCCTTAGATTTGGATCCAGACGGCGTCGAGGGTGACGTCGACGGCGTCACGCAATGCATAAGGTGAAGGCCGTCACAGAGTTGACGTGGGCAAGACGAAACCTAATGGCGGCGACACGAGACGTAACATTAAAGAGTGACGCGTAGCCGCATTTTGTAACACTATATATAGAATCCGAATTTTTCAGTTTTTAGAGAGGTAGTTCTGTGGAGTAAAAACCGAACCGAAACAAGGCTGTCTTTGGCAGTATCTTAGGTTTCCAACCTTATTTACAAAAAGATAAGTGTTTTACTTCATGATTTAATCATGTCTCAATTGTTTGTGTATATGCTTGAATGTCTCCATGTCCGGAGAATTACTTGTGGTTTGCTTAGATAATATAAAACCTAGTTATTGAATATTGATTGGTTTGTTGTTATCTTAATTGTGATTGACCTAGTATTGCGATAGGTCATCCGTTGTGTAGTTAATGCTTGATTAATCTTTGTTGAACCTTAGCTTTTAGTTACTAGTGGAATTGTAGGCTAAATATCCAAAGATAACCTTAGTGTTAAGTTTATGAATCATAGAGATTTCCTAGTCATTAACCTTAGGTAGCTTCAAAGAGGTTAGGAATAAGCATACCCTACGACTTTAGGAAACCACAAGCGTTAAGAATAAGGACGTGACATTCACCATCAATAGGAGATAATCTAGGGAGTAATAATATCTAAGTAAACACATTTTAAATCATCATAAGCAGCACACAACAATAGACATAGACTACACTCCTTAGCTTAGTTACTTAGATAATTAGACAAGTAGAGTAATCGGGTAGGAAAATACCACCCCCAAATCCAAACCCCGAGATTCGTACCTTTTCATTTTCTAAAAACATAAAAGTAAAATAATCTTCCTCAAACCCCAACCGTAGCGTTTAGTAATTGCACTAGCATTCCTATCCCCTAGAGGAACGATGATCAATTCTGAGGCTTACACTATACTACACTACAAGCGAATTTAGGTTCACTGCTGGCTGTGAAAACACGTGCTCGACGAAAAGGAAGTTCCTTTGACCTCGTACGCGCGTTGTACGTGTATCAACACACAACACTCTCAACACTTCCAAATTCACAAACCCTCTAACGCTACAAGATCTTAAAAACAAAATTATAAGCTTCTTCTGTTTGAACCGATCATTAAACACAATCATTTCGTTTTTTTTTTGCTTCTTGGTTCGTATGTTGGCTTCAAGATCTTTTTAAAGATCTACGGTAGGTATATGTATTTGTTCTTGTTTTAAACGGAAGAAAGAAAGAACATAGCAGAAATTTAAAACGGAAGTGCGTCCTTTCCCATTAGTCGACTACTTGATTGTTCGTAGTTTTGGACTGATATGGAAGATAGCAGATATGGGATGCGATGAATTGGTTGCTTGAGATAAATATTAACCGATCTTGAATGCTCATGAAGGCACCAAATACACCCAAACCATTAAGCACACACAAAACCACCAAGCACACTACACACTACCAGCTAGAGGGTGGCGGTAGTTAGGGTAATGGTGGCAGCAGTGCTGGGGAATGGGTTAATGGTTAGGGGTAGCAAGGGTGTCTTAATGTAGAAAGATAGAGAGAAGAGGAGACTGAATCATGTAGGTGTTTTTTATAATTCATAGATGTGAGATTTGTTTTTGTGTTGTAACACCATGATGGTTGGTATTCTCTTTGGTTGTAATTGCAGCGGTGCTATAACTCCATGAAAACTTCATATTCTTATATAGCTTCGAGTAGGTTATACAGTACATGGTTTTTTGCATAATTAAACTTCCACAATAAATTAAGGTACTGAATCTTTAGATATAATAGATAAAAAATAGTTTATCAATTTTTTATAGTGATAACATCAAATAGTCCTGAATATTAAGTGTCAATTTCCCCCGATAATGCTCGTTATTTATATCATTTATATGG